>MCJB01052116.1:18908-36292 GCA_002018475.1 Nicotiana obtusifolia | reverse complement strand
GGGGGGGGGGGGGGGAGAAGGAGGGATGAGGGCTGAACAACCTCAGACGGGGCTGTCCAATTGCCAAAGTGGCCATGTGTAACGGCCCAGCTGATCATTTTGTATATTTTAGCCTCGTTCCCCTATTTGTTGCTTCTTATATGTGTATTTGTTGTTATGTTACTTGTAGGTATGGTTCGTTTTGTTTCGGGAAGGTTTTGAATGGAATTGGAACACTTAGTTCTTTATTTGGAAGCTTAAGTTGGAAGTGTTAACCAAGTTTGACTTTGTGTATTTGACCTCAGATCAGAGTTTTGATAGTTTTATTAGGTTTGGATAGTGATTTTGAACTATGGAGTATGTATGAATTGGGATTTCGAGGTTCCTAGGTTGTTTTAGCTTGAATTGGTGAAAGTTGAAAATTTAAAAGTTTAGAAGTTCATAAGTTTGACCCATACTTGACTTTGTGGATATTGATGTACCTTTGGCATTCCGAGCCTTAGAATATGTTCGTATGGTGATTTATGACTTGTGTATAAAATTTGGGCTCTTTTCGAGTTGTTTAGGCATGCTCGGCATAAGTTTGGAATTTGGAAGTTTGGATTAATTCATTAAGTTGAATTGAGGTGCGATTCATGGTTTTGATATTATTTTGTGTGATTTGAGGCCTCAAGTAGATTCGGTTGGTTGGCGGGATTGGATGGGGTCCCGTGTCCTCGGGTATGTTGCAGATGGGTTTCAGACCATTTTCTATTATTTTGGAGCAGCTGGTTTTCTGGTGTTCTAGTGTTCATCACGATCATGGAAGGAGTCACGTGATCGCGGAGTGTGTTTTGGTTACTGGTGATTTTTTCTTTTCGCGTTCGCGATGGGGTGTCACGTTCGCGGAGAATGGTGGGCAGTGGTCATCGCATTCGCGACCTAGGTATCGTGTTTGCGTAGAGGTAAGGCCAGATGAGGTTGCCAAGCTTTTGTTCGTAGCGTTCGCGGGTGGAGGACCGCGTTGGCGTAGTCTAGTAGAGGTTCTGCATCGTGTTCGCGAGTGCGAGAATGTGTTCGTGAAGGGTCATTTTTGGGCCAGTGTTGATTGGTTCTTCACGATCGCAATGTAGGTTCCATGATCGTGAAGGGAACCCCTAGGCAGAATTAAGTACTCTATTTCGAGGGTTTGAGTTATTTGATCACATTTTGATACTGGGAGACCAGTTTTGGCAATTTTTGAGGGAATTCTCATCATCTGGATTGGGGGTAAGTTTTCTTGATTGGATTTAATTATTATTCATGATTCATCCTTGATTTTAGCATTTGATTGATGAATCTAAGCTAGGAAAAGTAGGGATTTTGGCAAAACATTTCTAAAATAAAAAATAGGAATTTGAACCTCGACTCGGAGTCAGATTTAGATGAAACTTGCATGGTTGGACTCGAATGAGAATGGGTGTTTGAAATTTGTGACTTTTTTCGGGTTCCGGGAGCAAGGCCCGGGTTGACTTTTTGATTTTTGATAAAAATTGAAGCTCTATTAATTGGAATCGATTTCTATAGTCGTGTTTGATACTATTGAGTTGTTTTGGGCTAGATTTGACCCATTTGGAGGTCGATTTGCGAGGCAAGGTCTTGTTAGAGCATTAATTTGGCTTGTTTGAGGTAAGTATCTTATCTTACCTTATGTGGGACAATACCTTTAGGATTTGGCCTTAATTTCCTATTTGTGTTATGTGAAAAGCGATGTGTACACGAGGTGACGAGCGTATACACGGGTGCTATGTGTGGTTTGTGACCGGATTAGACCTTATGCTATTATTATGCCTTAATTTTGAAGATGTATTGTTTATGAAACATGCTTAATCACTTGATGGCTATGTGAACATGATCACTACACATATTTTAGTCGTAGTAATATTTTATTTGTTGAATGCCCATCCGCATTTTACTATTTTTCATGTTCTTGTGCACCTTGTTGATAAATTATGAACTCATATCCGTGATAAAACTTTGGCATTATTGTTTTGTGATTATTGTGGCACATGTGGACATGTTGAGCGGATTGTTTGGGTATTGGCACGAGGTCTTTGCCATGCGAGCATGAGGTCTTTGTCGTACGAGTGTAATTTATATTGGCACGAGGTCTTTGCCGTGCAAGCACGAGGTCTTTGTCGTGCAAGTGTGATAATGCGGTACGAGGTCTTTACCGTGTGAATGTGATATTGTGGTGCGAGTTCTTTGCCGTGAAAGTATGATTGATATTGTGGCACGAGATCTTTGCTGTGGGGGTATGACTTATTTTGTGGCACAAGGTCTTTGCCGTGTGAATGAGATTGATAATGTGGGCACGAGGTGCCATATGTTTTTGTCTCTATTTGACGAATTGTTGTTGAAGCTAAGATGTTACCTGCATTTAATTGTTTTCACTTGTTCTGATGAGATTATTGTTATTGTTTCTCTTATAATTTCTGTTGCCATTCTTTAATATCTTGCACATGTTATTTGACCAGTGAGTATGACATGACTTGAACCTCGTCACTACTTCACCGAGGTTAGTCTTGATACATACTGGTTACCAACCATGGTGTACTCATACTACACTTCTGCATATTTTGTGCGGGTTCATGTATTGGTAGCAGCGAACCTCGAGAGTGAGAGCTTGCTTGTTCGCTAGGATTCAAGGTTGCATGTTATCGCAGTCCTTTGGAGTCTCATCTTTTATATGATACTGTTAATTTACATTCGAACAGTAATGTATCTTTTGGGATATTCCGTATGTATTCAGTTAGAGCTCATGACTTTGTACTACCTAGTTCTGGGGAGATGTTTGAATATTGCCTTTAAATTATATTAACTCTAATTTTCGTTTTTATATTAATCTCTGCCTTATTATATCATGAATTGTTGATTTAATGTTGTTAAGTGATAGACTTACCTATTCTTAGAGATTAGGTGACACCACGACCCCTATGGTGGGATTTGGGTCGTGAAAAGTTAGTATCAAGGCTCTAGGTTCATAGGTTCTACGAGTCATAAGCATGTTTAGTAGAGTCTTGCGGAACGGTACAGAGACATCTATACTTATCTTCGAGAGGCTACTGAATTGTTAGGAAACAAAATCTTTTTTCAATCTTTATCGTGCCGATTTGTTGTTTCGAAGTTTGAACATTTACTCTTCTATTATCTCGCAGATGGTGAGGAAACACTCTACTGGATCAATTGAGCAGACACCCGTGCCCCCTGCTAGAGCCACGAGAGGCCGGGGTCAGGTAGAGGCTGAGGAGGGGCACGTGCTACAGCTAGACCACATGCTAGAGCAGCAACTGTGGAGCCTCCACCAGCTCCAGTTGAGGATTAGGAGCCCGAGCATGTTGAGCGTGCACCTAAGCAACCTATTGCTACGTCGCCACTCGTACACCAGAGCAGCCGGCTCATGCTTATCAGACACCGGGTATTGTGTTGGTGTAGCTAGTAGTTGCAATTTAGCCTAAGGTAGGGCCAGATGTGTTGGCAGAGGGGCAGAGGAGCTTGGAGAGGTTTCAGTATTTTCTTCCTCCCCGGTTCACTGAAGGGGCTTTTGAGGATGCACAAATTTTTTTGGATCAGTGTCACCGCATTCCGCGTAATATGGGTTTGGAGGAGTCAAGCGGGGTCGACCTTGCTACTTTTCAGCTAAGGGGGTCGGTATATAAATGGTGGCAGACTTATAAGGCAAGTAGGCCAACTGGTGCAGTACCACTTACATGGTCCCAGTTCTCTAATATTTTCTTGAGAGAGTTTATTCCACATACCTACAGGGACAAATTACGCAGTGAGTTCGAGTAGTTGCGTCAGGGATGTATGACTGTGTCCGAGTATGCTCTGAGGTTTGCAGAATTATCTCGTCATGCCCCTTCCTTGGTTTCCACGGATAGAGAGAGAGTCCATAGGTTTATTGAGGGCTTCATCTATAGCCTCAAGTTCGGAGAGTGCTAGGAGGTTGGAGCGTATTCGCGTGCAGGGGAGGAGGGATAGGGAGGCTAAAATCCTTGAGGTTCTAGAGGATTTAGCGTTTCCTACTCTTCGCTCCGACCTATCATGCTAGAGGCTTTGTCAGTCAGCCAATTCAGTCCGTACTTCGGGTTACCCGTAGTGCTCTAACTGGCTAGATACCCGAAGGCACTCATACTGGGGGTTCCTACAGTGGTTATTCCTGTCGTCCGGCACAGACTCAGTACTGTCAACCATAACCGTAGAGGAGTTGTTTTGAGTATGGTGATACTAGGCTACTTATGAGAGATCGTCCCGGACTTCGGAGGGGTGGACCTCAGCAGAGTACTCAGGCTATAATTTTTGCTCCAGCTGCTACTCCACCTGAATAGCCTACTAGAGGTGGAGGACAGGCAGGTAAGGACGTCCTAGAGAGGGAGGCCAGGCCCGTTGTTATGCCTTCCCTAGTAGGACTGAGGCATTTGTGTCAGATATAGTCATTACAGGTATTGTTCCGATTCCTCATCTAGATGCATCAGTTTTATTTGATCTGGTTTCTACTTATTCGTATGTGTCATCCTATTTGCTTCACATTTGGATATGTCTTGTGATTCTCTCGATACTCCTATTTATGTGTCTACATCCATTGGGGATTCTATTATGGTGGACCTTATCTATCGTTCTTGTTTGGTCACAATTGGGGGCTATGAGACTAGGGTTGATTTTCTGTTGTTTAATATGGTAGATTTTGATGTGATTTTGGGTATGGATTAGTTATCTTTGTATCATGCTATTCTTGATTGTCATGTTCAGATCGTGACATTGGCTATGCCGGGGTTGCCGAGGGTTGAATGGAGAGGTTTCTTAGGTCATGTTCCTAGTAGAGTTGTCTCATTTTTGAAGACTCAACAAATGATTAAGAAAGGGTGCTTGGCGTACTTGGCCTTTGTTAGACACGTGAGTGATGATATGGAGTTCCCATGGTTGATTCTGTCCCCATGGTAAAGGAGTTTCCATATGTGTTTCCAGCAAACCTACCGGACATGCCACTTGATAGGGATATGGATTTTCGTATTGATTTGGTGCCGAGCATTCATCCCATATCTATTCTACCGTACTGCATGGCTCCAGCAGAATTGAAGGAATTAAAGGAACAATTGCATGAATTGCTAGATAAAGGTTTTATCAGGCCGAGTGTGTTGTCTTAGCGTGCTCTTCTTCTATTTGTGAAGAAGAAAGACAATTTCGTGAGGATGTGCATTGACTACAGGCAATTAAACAAGGTTACCATCAAGAACAAGTATCCACTGCTATGTATTGATGATTTTTTTGATCAGCTTCAAGGTGCTAAGATATTCTCGAAGATTGATTGAGATCTTGGTACCATCAGTTGAAGATCAGGGCTTCAGATATTCCTAAGATGACCTTCAGGCCCCGTTATTGGCATTATGAGGTCTTGGTGATGTCTCTTGGGCTGACCAATGCCCCAGTAGTTTTCATGCACTTGATGAATAACGTGTTTCAACCTCATCCGTATTCCTTCTTCATTGTGTTCATTTATGATATGTTGGTGTATTCTCGCAGCCGGGAACAACATGAGCAGCATTTGAGGCTCGTTCTCCAAGGTTCGAGGGAGAAGAAGTTATATTCTAAGTTCTCTAAGTGCGAGTTTTGGTTAGACACATTGGCATTCTTGGATCACGTGGTGTCCAACGAGGGGACTAAGGTGGATCCGAAGAAGATTGAGGCAGTTTGAAGTTTCCCATATCTTCTACAATTACTGAGATCAGGAGTTTTTTTTAGGTTTGGCTGGGTATTATACCGCTTCATGGAGGGTTTCTCGTCTATTACAGCTCCATTGAGCAGGTTGACTTAGAAGGGTGCCCCATTCAGGTGGTCAGATGAGTGTGAGGAGAGCCTTCAGAAGCTCAAGATTTCCTTGACTACTGCTCCGGTTCTAGTTTTGCCTTCGGCATCGGGTTCATATATAGTCTATTGTGGTGCTTCACGGTTTGGCATTAGGTGTGTGTTGATGCAGGATGGTAGGGTGATTGCTTATGCTTTGCATGAGTTGTAGCCCCATGAGAAGAACTACCAGTACATGAGTTGGAGTTAGCAGCTATTATACACGCGCTCACATTTGGAGGCATTACCTTTATGGTGTATCTTGTGAGGTGTATACGGATCACCAGAGTCTTCAACACCTATTCAAGTAGAAGGATTTGAACTTGAGGCAGGGGAGGTAGTTGGAGCTATTTAAATATCACCATTCTTTATCATCATAGGAAGACCAATGTGGTGGTCGACGCCTTGAGTAGGAAGGCGGAGAGTATGGGGAGTCTTGCTTTTATTCCAGCTAGGGAGAGACCGTTAGCTTTGGATGTTCTAGCTTTGGCCAACAGGTTTGTGAGATTGGATATTTCGAATCCTAGCAGGGTTCATGCTTGAGTTGTATCATGGTCGTCCTTGTCTGAGCGCATCAAGGCGCGTCAATATGATGATCTGCACTTGCTTGTCTTTAGGACACGGTGCAACACGATGATGCTAAGGAGGTGGCTGTTGGTGATGATTGTGTGTTTCAGCTTTAGGGACAGATTTGTGTGCCTAGTGTGGATGGGTTGCGGGAGCTGATTCTTGAGGAGGCTCATAGTCTGCAGTATTCCATTCATTCAGGTGGTGCAAAGATGTACCATGATTTAAACAACATTATTAGTCGCGGATGATGAAGAAAGACATTATTGAGCATGTTGCACGATGATTGAACTGTCAGCAGGTTAAGTATGAGCATTAGAGACCAGGTGGTTTAATTCAGAGGCTTGATATATCGGAGTAGAAGTGGGAGCATATCACTATGGATTTTGTGGTTGGGCTGCCACAGACCTTGAGAAGATTTGATGTTGTATGGGTCATTATGGACAAACTGACCAAGTCTGCACGCTCCAATCATGACTACCTATGAGTAGCTGGAACGAATTTATCTTAAAGAGATTGTTCATATGTATGGTGTGCCTGTGTCTATTATCTCGGATCGAGGCATTCAGTTTACATCACATTTTTGGTGGGCGGTGCAGTGAGAGTTTGGCACACAACTCGAGTTGACTATAACATTTCATCCCCAGATAGATGGGCAGTCCGAGCATACTATTAACATCTTGGAGGACATGTTGTGAGCCTGTGCCATTGATTTTAGGGGCTAGTGGGATCAATTTCTACCGTTAGCAGAGTTTGCCTACAACAACAACTATGAGTCGAGTATCTAGGTGGCTTCTTATGAGGTCTTATATGGGAGGCAATGTCATTCTCCTATTGATCGATTTGAGCCTGGGGAGGCTAGGTTGTTGGGCACTGATTTGGTTCGTGATACTTTGAAGAAGGTGAATTTGATTTAGGAGCGGCTCGTACAGTGCAGTCCAGGAAAAAGAGTTATGCTGATAGGAAGGCTCGTGATATGGAATTCATGGTGGGTGAGAGGGTTTTACTCAGGGTTTCTCCCATGATATGTGTGATGAAGTTCGGGAAGAAGGGCAAGTTGAGCCTTCGGTATATTGGTTTTTTTGAGGTTCTACAGAGAGTTGGAGAGGTGGCCTATAGACTTGCTTTTCCACCCTGCTTATTGGGGGTTCATCCGGTGTTTTATGTTTATGCTTCGGAAGTATTATGAGGACCCGTCACATGTGTTGGGTTTCAGCTCGGTGCAAGTGGATAAATATTTGACTTATGATGAGAAATCGGTGGCCATTTTGGATAGGCAGGTTCGAAAGCTGAGATCAAAGAATATTGCATTGGTCAAAGTCTAGTGGAGAGGTCGACCGGTCAAGGAGGCGACTTGGGAGATCGAGCATGATATGGGAAGCAGATATCCTCATCTTTTGGCACTTTAGGTATGTTTCTAAACTCGTTCGAGGACGAACATTGTGCAAGAGGGGGAGACTGTAACAACCTAGCCGGTCATTTTGCGTATTTGAGCCCCGTTCCACTATTTGATGCTTCTAGTATGTGTATTTGTTGTTATGTAACTTGTGGGGATGGTTGGTTTTGTTTTGGGAAGAGTTTGGATTAAATTGGAATACTTAGTTCCTAGTTTGGAAGCTTAAGTTGGAAGTGTTGACAAAGTTTGACTTTATGTATTTGACCTCAAATTGATAGTTCCGTTAGGTCCGGATAATGATTTTGGACTTAGGTGTATGTCCGGATTGGAATTTTGGAGGTTCCTAGGTTATTTTGGCTTGAATTGGAGAAAGTTGAAAATTTGAAGGTATAGAAGTTCATAGGTTTGACCCATAGTTGACTTTGTGGTTATCGATGACTATTTGGGATTTTTAACATTGGAACAGGTCGTATGGTGATTTATGACTTGTGTGTAAAATTGAGGTGCGATTTGTGATTTTGATGTTATTTTGTGTGATTTGAGGCCTCGAGTATATCCATGTTATGTTTTGGGATTAATTGGTGTGATTGGACGGGCTCCTGGGGCAGGTGTGTTTCGGACGATTTTTTCTTGTTTTGGAGCAGCTGGTGTTCTAGTGTTCATCGCGATGGTGGAAGTAGTCACGGATCGTGGAGTATGTTTTGGCGATAGGTAATTTTTTCTCTTTGCATTTGCAATGGGTGTGTCGCTTTCGCAGAGCATGGTGGGCTGTGGCCTTCGCGTTGATGACCAGGGTGTCACGTTCGCGTAGAGGGAAGACCAGATGGGGTTGCCAAGCTTTTGGCCTTTGTGTCTGGGGGTGGGCGACCGGATTCGTGTAGGCCAGTGGAGGTTATGCATATGTACGCAGGTGCCAAACAGCGTTCGCGAAGGTCATTTTTGGGCCAGTGTTATGGTATTTCACGATTGTGAAGTAGGTCCCGCAATCGCGAAGGGAACCACAGGGCAAACTTCAGTACTCTATTTCAAGGGTTTGAGTTATTTTATCACATTTTGAGATTGGGAGCTCGGATTTGGGTGATTTTTGAGGGAATTTACACGACTTGGATTGGGGTAAGTGTTCTTGACTCGGATTTGATTATTCTTCATGATTCCATCATTGATTTTAGCATTTGATTGATGAATCTAAGTGAGGAAAATTAGGGATTTTGGCCAAATTTTTCTAAAATAAAAAGTAGGAATTTGAACCCCAACGCAGAGTCGGATTTGGATGAAACTTATAGGTTGGACTCATGTTCGATTGGGTGTTTGGAATTTGTGACTATTTTCGAGTTCCGTGTGACGGGCCCGAGTTGACTTTTTGGTTGAATTTTTGATTTTTTATAAAGATCGGAGCTTTATTAGTTGGAATCAATTTCTATAGCGGTGTTTGATATTATTCAATTGCTTTTGGCTAGCTTTGGCCCGTTGGAGGCCAATTTAAGAGGCAAGGGCTTTTTATTGATTTGGCTTGTTTGAGGTAAGTATATTGCCTAACCATGTCTGGGGAAATACCCCTTAGGATTTGGCCTTAATTGCCTATTTGTGTTATGTGAAAAGCGACGTGTATACGAGGTGACGAGCGTGTACATGGGTGCTATGTGTGGTTTGTGATCGAATTAGACCTTAGGCTATTAATATGCCTTAATTTGAGGATGTATTCTATATGAAACATGCTTAATCATTTGGTGGCTATGTGAACATAATCACTAGGTGGCCATGTGCACATGATCACTACACTTGTTTTAGCCGTAGTAATACATTATTTGTTAAATACCCATCCGCATTTTAATATTTTTTATGTCCTTGTGCACCTTGTTGATAAATTATGAACTCATATCCGTGATAAAAAGTTTGGCATTTGTTTTGTGATTATTGTGGCACAAGTAGACATGTTGAGCGGATTGTTCGAATATTAACACGAGGTCTTTGTCGTGTGAGCACGAGGTCATTATCGTGCAAGTGTGATCTGTATTGACACAAGGTCTTCTCCGTAGGAGCGTGATTGATATTGACATGAGGTCTTTGCTGTGCGAGCATGAGGTGCGTGATAAGGTGGCACAAGGTCTTTGCCGTGCAAGTGCAATATTGTAGCACGAGGTCATTGCCGTGCGAGTGGGATATTGTGGCTCGAGGTCTTTGTTGTGCGAGTGTGATTGATGTTGGGTCACGAGGTCTTTGTCATGCGGGTGTGAATTATGTTGTGGCACGAGGTCTTTATCGTGCGAGTGGGATTGGAATGTGGCACGATGTCTTTGTCGTGCGAGTGTGTCTTATGTTGTGGCATGAGGTCTTTGCCGTGCGAGTAGGATTGATAATGTGGCACGAGGTGCCATATGTGTGATTTTATATTTGATGAATTGTTGTTGAAGTTGAGCTGTTACTTGCATTTAATTGTTATCACTTTTTCTGATGAGATTATTGTTAATTCCAATTATATTTTCTATTGCCAGTCTTTGATATATTGCACAAGATATTTGACTAGTGACTATCACATGACTTGAACCTCGTCACTATTTCACTGTCATGACCCAAAACCACCTACCGATCGTGACGGCTCCTAACTCACTTGCTAGGCAATCCAAACATAACAAAATAGAAATATAAATACTGAATTAACAGAAATAGTACAAGTCTAGGCCAATTAATATATACGACAGCGTCGACACATAACAAATCCCTAAGAACTGGTAAATACAGAGTCATGAGCTCTAAAGCAAAATGAAGTCTGAAATACCAAATAACAATACTGTCTGAATGAAAGACAATAGTACAAAATGAAAAGAGACGCCAACACCGCGGTCGAGATGCAGCACTACCTCGTCTCTCCAAGACAATTCAGTAACAAGCTCAACTACTGATGGCTCGGTCCAACACCTGGATCTGCACAATTAAGTGAAGAGTGTAGTATGAGTACAACCGACCCATGTACTCATCGAGTATCATAACTAACCTTTGCGAGATAACAGAAGTAAGAATTATAAATGATACTCGCTAATCACCTATACAGTTCATAGATTCCGACAAGTCAAAATAGAAATATGATCAAGTCATAAATCACAGATAAAAACCACCTTGGTGCATACAATAACTTAACGTACTCTGCTCAGTTAACAATCCAGCATATAAAGAAGATATGCAAGTAAATCAGGTAAACAACCAAGGAAATTGCAAGTAAAGATGAAATGCAATAACCAAATCAAAAAACTGGCCAGCCTTTCCTCAAAATATCAATAACCGAACCAAACCACTTATCAGTTTTCCTCAAACCGTGTTTACACCCTCAAGAAAGAACATGAGAGGGTGACTCTAGGGGGATGGATCCATAACACACGTTGAACGAACAACTCACGTGTCAATAATATCAATATCTTGGATTCGTACGGATAACTCACGTGCTGCACGGACCATTCACGTGCCAATATCACAATCCACCCAGCATGGTCATAGTCTCAATATCACAATCCATCCGGTGTGGTCACAGGCTCAGGCGTGTTCACATGCTCAATTCAAATCCGTTCGACGTGGTCACATGCTCAACTCATAATCTGCTCGGCGTGGTCACAAGCTACAAGTCCAATCCATATCATAAGAAAGTAGATATACAAGAATACATGTACATGATCAAATTTCATACTCCTGGAATGGTATAATTGACATGCTAAAGTGTATGCATGTGCAAAGTGTGCTATCACAGCTCAATTAGGAAATTTCATCACGAAAGTAGCAAATATTAGGTTTAGTCAGGAGATTAACCTCTTTGTACACTTAAAGATGGTTCATACAGCTCACAACAGGGGTACAAATATAAGAAACATCACAACATCAAGCTTAGCAACCAATTCAAGGCATATCATAACCTAAGCACTAACCCGAGCATGAATAGTACCCTGGTGCACATGCATGGGCTCAACCCCACACATGTGCGCCACCCATAGCTCGTAGCTATCACAAATAACTCATGCAACTAGTGCCTTAATGAAGTTTAGGTAAGATACTTACCTCAAGCAAGCTAAATCAGTACTCTAAGAAGCCCTTCCCGCGTGAATCAACCTCTGGACTGCTCGAATCTAGTCTAAATAACTTAATATCATCAATAAAAGCTATAGGAAACGATTCCAAATGATAAAGCTAAGATCTTGAATCAATTATGCAAAGTCAACTCAAAATGTTAACCCCGGGACCGCTTCCCCGAACCCAACCAAACTCACAAATTTTGAACACCAATTTCGATACGAGTCCAAATATATGTGTTTCAAACAAATTCGACCTCAATTCGACCCTCAAATCATCAAGACATGCTTTAGAAATGTTTTTACTAAAATTTTCAATTTTTCACTAAGATTCACCAATTACGTGCTAAAACCAAGGTTGGAATCATGAATAATGAACAAATTCGAGTTAAAAACACTTACCCTAATCCAAATCATGAAAATCCCCTCCAAGATCGCCCAAATCCGAGCTCTATAACTCAAACTAGGATAAAAGAACAAAACCCTCGAAATAGAGTATTTAAATATTCTGCCAAGGCATACGCATCGTGATTATGGGACATTTATCGCAATCGCGGAGAACAAATATAAACCACCCAGAAAAAGGCCTTTCCATTTGCGTCCACACCATCGTGAACCTGATGAAGAACACATCACACTGTACGCGAACGAGGCCTGGTCCTCACGAACGCGTAGGCCAACTCCTTCCAGCTCCCAGCTGCTTTGCGAACGTGGAGCCCCATCGCGAACGCATAGAAGGCGATTGCCCAGCCCACTCCAACCTTCTGTGAACGTGAAAACCTTGTCGCAATCGCGAAGAAGGAAACCAGACTCAGAATTCAGCAGTCCAAAACATAATGGATTGGTCCGAAACCCAGTCGAAATACACTGGAGGCCCTCGGGACCCCGTCCAATCACACCATTCAATCCCAAAATATAACACGGACTTACTCGAAGCCGTAAATCACACAAAAAAATATTAAAACCACGAATTACACCTTAATTCAAGCATAAGGAACTAATCCAGCATTCCATATTCAAAACTTACGCCGACGTGCCTAAACAACTCGGAATGATCTTAAGTTTTGCATGTAAGTCCCAAATAACAACACAGGCCTCTTCCAACTCCCGAAATCAAAATCTGAAATCGATACTATCAAAGTCAACTCTCGGTCAAACCTATCAACCTTCCAAACCTTCAACTTTTCAACTTTTGCCAAATAGAACCAAATCAACCTAGGGACCTCCAAATTTAAATCCGGACATTCTCCTAACTTCAAGATTACTATACGAAGCTATTGGAATCATCAAAACTCCATTCCGGGGTCGTCTACACATAATAAACTCCGGTCAACTCTTACAACTTAAGCTTCTAACCTTGGGACTAAGTGTCCCAATTCACTCCAAAACCTCCATGAAATCAAACCAACCACCCTGACAAGTCACGAAATCACAATTACACATATAAAAAGCATCAAATATGAAAAATACGGCTAAAATACTCAAAATAATTGGCTGGATCGTTACATTCACCGAGGTTAGTCTTGATACTTATTGGGTATTGACCGTGGTGTACTCATAATACACTTCTGCATATTTTTGTGCAGATTCAGGTTTTGGTGCCAACGGAGCCCGAGAGTGAGAGCTTTCTTGTTCGCGATGATTCAAGGTAGTGCTGCATGTTATCACAGTCCCTTGGAGTCTCATCTTTTATATCGATACTGTTAATTTACATTCGAACAGTATTGCATATTTTTGAATGTTCTATATGTATTCAGTTATAGCTCATGACTCTGTACTACTTAGTTCTGGGAAGATCTTTGAGTATTGCCTTTAACTTATATTAACTCTATTTCCTCTTTTATATTAATTTCTGCCTTATTATATCATTAATTATTGATTTAATGTTGTTAAATGATAGACTAACCTCGTCTTAGAGATTAGGTGCCATCATGACCCCTATGGTGGGTGTAGACAATAAATTTGGTCAAGAAAAATAATCGAGACCGAAAAATATTGCAACAATCGTAGTATTTGATTTTAAGTAATATGAGTGTATAATCTTTATGAATCCTCAGATTCTTCTTTTTTAATATAAATTCAAGGGCTTTCGAGCTTGATCCTAAATTTATGCTTGTTTCCATGAATGATGATCTTGAATTCAACTTGCAAAAACTTTGATTTGACCTCGTACTCCTTGATTCGTTCTTTGTTCTTGAGCTTGAACTCGATTTCTTGGACTTGATCTTGATTGTTTGAAACTTGAAGCTTGTAGAGAAATTTGCGATATTTGATCCACGAGCTCTCTCTTGCTTCTTGTTATGATTTCTGGTGTCTTTTTTACGTTATGAAGACCATATTTATAGTTGTGGAAAAGAAGAGTTGTGATGAGAACAAACTCTTCCCAAGCAATAAGATTGAAGCGTCACAAGATCGTATTTGATTGGCCAAAACATGTCACTGATACACGTGGCACAATTTATTGGCCTTTTAATTTGATTTGGCATGCCTTTGTCATTTTGACATGTGGCATGACCCTACTGGATTTTCTGTTTGACTTGGCATGCCACGTCATATGACACGCGGCACCAAACTGGGCCTCAAGGAAGATGACATCTTAGGCTTAATGAAGTGGGCTCATCACTTGTAGCCCAGTTACATAGGCTAGCCCAGTACATTTGGATTTATTCCTTTACTTAACCCATATATATTGGACCAATATAATTTATCTAATTATATTGGCCCATAATATTTATTTGAACTAATATATCTGGAATTTAAATACAGTCCAAATAATTTATGAATTTAAATCCAATTAAATTTAAATACCTATAAATACCCCTTATTTCAAGACTTGTCGATGCATCTAAACTTTGAAAACTAGACTTGAAGTATTAACTTAGATATTTTATTGCTCCTTCTTTACCTTATTTTTCCTCATGCCCTTTGAAAACTTCCCTGGCACTTCGTTCTCCAAATGTAAATTTGATTAGAATAAATTCTCCTTTGGATTTATGCCTTTGTTGCATTCTATTAGACCAAAATAATGACAGCTCATCACACGCCATAATTGATCCTTTAACTGTTTTCTTCTTGTGCTTAAGCACTAAAATTAAAAATGAGTTTCTAAGGGCAAGCAATTCCATTTAAACTTGATTCTGCAAGACATTTTAAAATGGAACTTTTAATGGGCATATAATTGATCTACTACACGTGGCAGTTGCTAAAGATTTTTGAATTCCACAATTGATTGTTGCTAAGATTCAATTGTGACGCCTTAATCTAAATATCAACCAGAAACTCATTCTCCTTGACATGTATTCCTCTTACTCGGATAAAGTATTTTAAATCCGAGTTGGAGTCAAATTATAGTATCCCAATTTATGCTGCAATTCAATTGTTTGCCAACATCAATTGCAGTTTACGAGCCCTCTGAAACATAGTGTCTAGGTATTTTCCTTTTTTTTTTCTTCTGCATTTTCTTTCTTGTTCCTTTTTTTCCCCCTCTTTTTTTAGGTCAAACGAGAAACACATATTCTTGTTTAACGAGATATCATAGGGTATGAAGGTATGAGTACTCATTCCCGCCCGAAAATTGAAGGGCCAATTTTAGGTTGTGAATGGACGGATACTCATCCCCGCCCCAAAAACTGGAGGGATAACTTAGGGTGTGAAGGGATGGATACTCATCCCAAACCGAAAACCGAAAGGATTACTTAGGGTGTGAAGGGATAGATACTCATCTCCGCCCGAAAGCCGCAGGGATCACGTAGGATCCCCATCTGAAAATGGAGGAATAATCTTAGGGTGTGAAGGGGTGGATACTCATCTCCGCCCAAAATTAGAGGGCTAATCTTAAGGTGTGCAGGAATGGATACTCATCCCCCAAAAACCGAAGGCAATCTTATCTGCTAAAATCTTTCTACCCATTCCAATACTCTCGATATGGACGCTAATGATTTCTTTTGTCCTTTGTAGCTGAAGAGATGGTAAATTTAAAAAACTACACCTCACCTTCCTCCGAACTTAAATATATCATAACTGAGACTGAAGATAACGCAGGACAAACCAAACTTTTGATTCACACCCCACAAGTCGGCTGATATTCAGGCTCGTGGCCTTCCTTGAGGAGCGTTCTTCATGTAGAATATTGGACTTTGGATCACCAGCCTACTTCCAATCCATTATCTAAGACATAGTCTCTCCAAGTGCCAATCCACCACCACATAAACATTGCTAGCACACTCTTCCGAACTTAGGGCGTCGTATAATTCATGGAGAAATACATTGGGGAAACAATGTAACAATCGAAGGCAAGTCGTCACATTCCAGGATATTGTGAATAAGCTGAAGATGTACTTGATAGAAGTCAACAAACCTTGAGTACAACAAAGATTTATGATGCTGTATATTCCTCACTTTTCACTTAAGATCGATACTCGAATATTTTGCAAGCATTTTGTATGGCTTGGTGCCCCAAGACGAACACACTTCTTACATCAGTTGGAGAGCTATCTATCTCTATTTGGGACTTACATATTGTTGGAGGTATTGCCATTGCAAGTTCTCCGTATGAGAAGTGGTACCTGAGAAAAGGACTCACATGTTTAGACGTAAAACAAATGAGATTTGTTGCTCGATCTTGCGAGTACATATTTGATGCTTTCCATCATCTTAAGGAAGGTACCGGCGTTAATCAAAAGGTCTCCTTGAGAAAGTGGACAGATATTTTATTGTAAGAAAGCTTTAATATATAAATATGCCTCATTACGAAAGGAAAAGAAATCTATGCGCCTAAAATCAACACATAATCCTAATAGAGTTATTCTTGAGACAATAAGTTGGACAAGTGATGAAGAAGCTGATGAAACATATCTAGCAACCTTCTTATCATGTTGGCTACGTGCTTTTGTGTTTCCCTATAAGGCCGAAAACTGTCTTCGTCCCGATACTTTTAAGATGGCAAGTATGATGGCAAGCAGACGAAAGATTAGCCTAGCGGTCCCAGTTTTGGTGAGTATCTATCATGGTTTGAATAAGATTTTGTGTTCTTCCCAACTTGATTAGGTCAAAATTTATTTTTCCATCCATTATGTTTATGGTTGGCTTGCCCATTACCTCAAAACCCATTACGCATTTGCTAAGGGTCCATCTATTTCTTTGATGGTGGCATACTCAAGAGAGGGCGTCGCGAGATACACTGATAAGAATGATGCAAGAAATGCATCCACGATGAAGAGAATATAGTTTGGATACCAATGATGTTGAATAATTCTCATCCTTAGTATTATGTGGATAACGAGGCTGCTCAAGAGTTGGAGTCAGTTACTTCATGAACTTACATATTAACCACCTCTTTGAAGTATGATAACTCATTCATTATCGAGCCATATAGTTCGCATCAGTTTAGTCGTCAATTTATATGTTACCAGTTTGTCCCTGATTTTTTGGGGAATGATACCCGCAATGCCTCTTTATGTGAAAGACTCAAATTTTGAAGGATTTGCACACTATATCAATCTATATAACGTGCGGCGTCCCCCCCCCCCCCC
>MCJB01052116.1:0-18826 GCA_002018475.1 Nicotiana obtusifolia | reverse complement strand
CCCCCCCCCCCCCTCCAAACTGGATATCCTGTGGAGTAGCTTTTCTCCACTAATTATATATCTTGGTGGGAGAAAACACATGGAAGTTCTTTGAGGATAATCTACAAGTTGTGGTAGATAATGTTGGGCCAAACTTTACTACTCCTTTAAGGAATAAAGATCAAGGTGCTGGAAAGACGCTCCCAAGGTCAATGAACCACCTACTCCAATCCCAAAAGTAGTTACACAACATAAAAAAAGGAAGCTGAAATCTTCAAAGGAATCTACGAAAAATGTGGTGTGCACTTCAACAGATGTAGAGAAACACCCCCAAGTTATTCCATTTAACAAGAGAGTTCATCAAGATACAAGCCAAAGTACCAATGAAGATCAATGCTAGAAAAAGAAAAGTCCTAATATAATAGAGGTTGTAGAGGTTCCAAGTATTGACAGTCCCCCAAGAATACCCACAACTTGCAACAAAGAGGTAAAATAAAATAACCTTGCCCCTTTCCTTTTTTATTATTAATGAGCGGATAGCTTTACTAAATATCATTTTTTTTCTTTACCCTTTTTTGTGGAGCTAAATGCCATTGGGCATCCAGTGGCATCCCCACAGATAACCCGCAAAGTTAGTGATGATTCTATTGCAGGGCCTATGTCTAAAGTGAATTCACCTTCAACGACATCCTCTATCCCTCGTGACAAATCCTTGAAAAAAATAAGTTCCAAATGAGATAGCTCACGTCCTACCAACGACAGATGCATCAATATCTATTTTTGAAGGAAAGAGCATTGTCTTTAACGCAAAAAGACATTCTGCTTGGGCCTTTGGGAGAATATTTGCAACAGACCCTCCAAAACTCATGTAGAATTTCTCTCGTCTTATAAAGAGCAAATCACTGAGATTTTTGAGGATATGAAGAAGGCAGATGTTTTGGATCTTTCTCCGTTAGAGAATTTACTGGGTTCTCTTTTTGAGCTTGCCGTTTCATATGGCCAAGAGCGATCCAATTTGGCTGAGAGGAAGAGTGAAGATAAGAAGCCGGAGCTGATTTCCAAAGAAAAGGAGCGTCTCGAATTGTTCAAACTTGAAGTAAGCGAGAAAGTCACAAAATTTTCCTCTAGTGAAAAGAAACTAAGGAGAGTTGTGAAGAGGTTGCAGACATTACAACAAGGGAAAGAGAATCTCGAAGGTGTTATAGAAGCGACTCAAAAGGAGGTTGAAGAGATTCAAGCAAAAGTTTCAGCTGCCAAGACTGAGGCATCTTCATATGACAACGTAAATTTGCTGATTATTGATGATTCGGCCGATCTGGAGGAAAAGAAAAGAACTTGGAGGCTAGCTGTCAAGAATTGATCAACTACAAGTTCTGTTTAGATTAGACTATTAGAATTATCTCCTATTTTATCTTTGTGTTAGATTGACCTAGTAGATATTTATTGCATTATTAATAAGAATACTTCTCTTTTGCTTTACATTGTGTCACTTTTATCTTAGTCACATTCATATTTATCAACTTTACGCGCTTGTAACAAAAGAATTCATATCTTGCTCTGGGAAAGTCCAAATGACAAACCGTTTGATTTACCAAAAATTAGACTTAAATATCTAAAATATATCCAAAATTTAGGATGGAATACCTTCAAAATCGTCCCATATAATATTCTGAAATCTACTTTAAATTATGATGTGTCGACAGTTTTAGATTTGTGAGGCTTCACCAAAAAATTTATATCTTAGTGTAGGAACATCGAACTCATGAATCATATGATTTTTCGGAAAGTGGACCTCATAACCTAAAACATATCCAAAATTTGTGATCGAACACATTTAGAATCGTCCCAAATAATATTCTGAAATCAACTTTAAATTCTAACGTGTTGAAAGTTTCAAATTTGCGAGGCTTCAGTAGAAAAATTATATCTTGGGATAGAACATCGAAATCACGAACCGTTTGATTTCATGCAAACTAAACTTCAAAATCTAAAATATATCCAAAATGCAGAATTTAATGCCATAAGGATAGTTTCATATAATATTTCAAAGTCAACATTAGATTTTTATATACCAACAATTCCAAATTGGCGCGTCTTCGTCAAAACTTTCATGTCTCCTTATGGAAGCCTCGAAATCACAGGACATTTTGCTTGCTAGAAATTGGAATTCAAGAGCTTCAAGCTCACCAAATATCTTGGGTTTATGTCAGAATTTGAAATGTCGTGCAAGATAATCTTCCTTCTTATACTTGTGTTCCTTTTATGCTGCCTCTCTTTCCTTTTTTTAGGGTAGAGAGTGGATTTGAAGACCAACAAACTTGAAGGTTTGGTGAACATGAAGACATAGTGAATCCTCAGAATTCAATGCAAATACTTGGTAGCCTCCTAAAAGACTATAATCTTCCCATTGAAGACATTGATTTACCATGGAGGCTTGCCCCCTTTAAATTATATGAGATCTAAAGTTCAACAAAATAATGATATTTAGCCCGATTTTGCAAGAGCCGATTGAGTGGATTATGTTCCCTCATACTTCATTCGAACAACGATTAGGCAATATGTATCTTTTGAACTCATGTGACTGAACTTAGAATGAAACTTTAAGCTGCCTAGGTACCTCGGTGAAGAGGATCAAGTCATATTGTAGTTCAGAATGGGTGAGTTTTTTAAATTTATTTTTAATGTCCAAAACTTCATGGGACCTTAGAGATAAACATAAATCCACCGGAGAAGATGAATTAGAAGGAGAATTTGAAAATGAATTAGTTATCCATAAGAAAGTTTTCTTCTAGTTCCACTTCGTGCTCTTCCAATTCAGAAAGACTTGTCGGAGATCGCTGGTTGTGTTGGTCTGACCAAGAAAGGCAAGGGGCTTTTGGGCCTTGCTTGGGCTGAGTGTTGTATGGATACCTAGCACTTTTTCCTAGGCCGCCTCTTTTGAGGTTTTCAACCTAGCAGACTTTTTTGGGGGGTCGTACACAGTTTATACTCTTGCCGACCAGGAGTAACATGCAGATTATGCTCTTGCGTTAAGGAGCGTAGCAACTTGCAGTTTAAGCTTGTACTTTGAGGAGCTTTGCAACTTGAAGATTTAGCTCAAATTAAAAGAGCTTCATGTCATGCAGTCTAGGCTTGTACATCCAGGAGCATAGCGACTTCAAGGATAATATTTCTTCAAAAAATTTCCATTAATAGGGCTGACTCTCATGCCAACTGCATCAACTAGCTTGTAGGTCCCACTTGAATAAGCTTCTTGCACCATATATGGATCTTCCCATTTTGAAGTGAACTTCCCTCCATATGGGAAGTGATAATGGTCTTTTTACGACAAGGACTTGATCTCCTTCTTGAAAGGTTCTCGGGAGAACTCTTTTATTGAAGGCGTGAGACAATCGAGCTTGATAACATTGAAGACTCTATTTAGCTTCCAACCTCTTTTCATCAAGAGCCTCCACTCTGCTAATCGAAGTCGAGCATTTTCTTCATCAGTAATCCCTTCTTGAATAGCTAGTTGCAATAAAGGTATTTGATGCTTGAGTGGAAAAATGGCTTCAACTCCATAGATGAGTGAAAAAGGGGTTGCTTGTGTTGGTGTGCGGTGAGTCGTCCTGTATGCCCATAGAGCTTCTTCCATACAGTCATGCCAATCTCGTTTGGATTCGGAGACGGTTTTCTTCAACAAGTTGCATAGAGTCTTATTGAATGCCTCAGCTAGACTATTGGCAGCAGCATTGTACATAGAAGAGTTATGTTGCTTGAAGTTAAAGAGATCATAAATCTTGTTCATCAACTTATTTTCGAATGGCTTGCCATTATCCGTTATTATGTAACGAGGAATGCCAAGCGATAGATGATATTTACTCGGATAAAGTTTGCAACATTCTCATTCTTTACTTCCTTGAGAGCAACAACTTCTAACCATTTTAAGAAGTAACCAGTTGCAGCCAAGATATACAAATGTCCTCCAGATGATTTTGGTAGCAGTCCAACAACATTCAATCCCCAAGCGCCGAATGACCATGCTGCAACAGTCGGATGTAGTACTTCATGAGGTTGATGAATAAAATTTGCGTGGAATTGGCAACCCTTGCATCTTCGAGCATAGTCCCAGCAATACTTTACCATCGTTGGCCAATAATATCCCATCCTTTTTATATGGAAGTGGAGCTTTGGTCTAGACTAATGTGATCCACATACCCTAGAATATGCTTTTTCCAAAGCTTGTAGTGCTTCATCTTCCCCTAAGCATCGCAGGAGTACTCCCTCGAATGATCTTCTGTATAGAGCATCCTTGTAGTAAATGAAACGCGGTGCGCGACAGTGGATTTCAGTTTCCTTGGGTTTTCTGGAAGTATCCCATAGCTCACAATCTTCCTTCTCAGCTTCATAAACAGCGACAGGATGCTCGAGTTTGTTTTCTTTACTTTCACCCATATTTGGCGGCGGTACTAACCATTTTTGGCAGATAGTAACTTGTGCTTGGTCAGGGAGAGTTAAGGATGAAGCTAGAGCAGCTCAAGCATCAACCTTCTTGTTTTCTTTCCTAGGCACATGTTAAATTGTCACGTCACCGGCCTATCCTATTTATCTTTTAGCATAATCATGATATGGGTGCAGTTCATGTTTCTTGACCTCGTAACTATCTAACAGCTGGTGGATCATCAATTGGAGTCACCAAAGACTTACAATTGAAAATGCCTCATATCGACAACCATTTCAAGCCCAAGTATTAATGCTTGATATTCAGCAATGATGTTGGACTAGAATCGCGTCAATGTAAAAGAGTAGAGGAGAACCTCACCTTGAGAAATGACAAATACTACGCCAGCACCAGCTCCTCCATGATGGGCAACACCATCATAGTACATCTTCCATAGAGGGTGAAATCCAATGACCATTGCGTCCTCATCAGGTAGTTCATCAGTTAGCTCCCAATCGTCAAGTATAGGGTGATCTGCTAAGCAGTTCGCTAATGCTTGTCTTTTTATAGCCTTCTGAGGGATGTACAAAATTTCAAATTGTTGAAACTGAAGGTACCACCTTTCTAGTCTATCACCAAGGACAGGTTTTGACATTAGGAACTTGATGGGATTTGCTTTAGAAACAAGACCAACAACATGAGCTTGAAAGTGTAGTGCCTCAACTTTTGAATTGAGGAGAATAGCGCCAAGCATAGCTTCAATTGGCGAATAATTCAGCTCATTTGGCGTCATCATCCTACTCACGTAGTAAAGGGAGTTTTTATTCCTCTCACTATTTTTTTGGGCCAACAGTGCTTCAACAGACCTTTCTTGTAATATACAGTATCAATGGCTTTCTAGGTATAAGAGGTGCTAAAACTGGAAGCTTCATCAAGTAGGATATAATGCTCTTAAAGGCATTTCTACACGATTGGTCCCACTTGAAAAGGACGCCCTTCTTCATAAGGCAACTGAATGATTGGCATCTCCCAGCTAGGTTCGAGATGAATATCCTAAGATACGCTAGCTTTTTTTGCAAACTTTTCAATTCATGAATATCCCGAGGCTCGGGCATTTTTTAAGATTGCGTCAATCTTGGCTTGATCAATTTTGGTCTCTCGATATCGAACAATAAATCAAGAAACTTTCCAGAAGTAACTTCTAAGACACATTCTAATGGATTCATTCAAAGTTGATATCTCTGGAGTAGTTCGAACACCATCTTCAAGTCTTGCAAGTGGTCGTTCCTCTTTCTTGACTTCACCACCAAGTCATCTACATAGCATTCAACATTCTTGTGAAGGAGTTCATCAAAGATTAGACCATTGATATATGGCATCAGCATTCCTCAAGCCAAAAAGGAATTACCTTGTAGCAATAAATGCCCTTTGGGTGCAGAATGTGGTAAGCTCTTCATCTTTTGGAGACATGCGAATTTGGTTATATCCAGACGAACTATCCATAAAAGACATTGCCTCATAACCAGTAGTAGCATCGATCACTAGATCTAAAATAGGAAGCGAGAATTCATCTTTAGGACACGCTTGTAGAGATCCCTGAAGTCAATGCACAGGCGAATCTAGCCATTCTTCTTCCTTACAGGGACAATACTTGAAACCTATGTTGGGTGTTTAACTTCACGGAGTAAAGACATCTTTGATGGGTTGATTAATTTCAGTTTCAATCAAGGGAACCAAGTCCGGCCTAACGCGCCTTTGATCTTGCTTAACAGGACAAGCACCATTCTTGACTGCAATGTGATGGACTTCTACTTTGTGGTCCAAGCCAGGATTATCCTTATAACTCCAATCAAATACATACCTATACTCCTTGAGTAACTCAATATAAATTCTTTCTTCATTGACTACTACTAAAGCACTTAGATAAGTGGGCCTTGGCTCTTCATCAGTGCCAAGGTTTACTTCTTTCAAAGCGTCAATTGTTGTCTTTACCTCTTCTTCAAGTTCAGGAAGAGAAACTTTTGCATCTTCATCCTCTTGACAGCCCCCATCATTGAAGTATATGTGATAGCTCGATGAAACATCCTTCAATTTCTCGTCATCCTCCATTAGAGATGAAATACCATGCTCATCTTGCGCAGTAACATGATACGAAGAACCCACACTTTCATCATCTTCATTAAGTTCCTTAGGGTAGACCACAGTATAAGGCTTTAACTTCAGTACTTCTTTACATGAAACCACAAGTTTTGTTTGTCGCCTCATTCTAGAAGGAACCAAATATTGGAAATCCTTAGAGATCTTCTGGATTCTGGGTTAAGCAAGCGTTCTTATGCTTTGATAATCTGTTTGGAATTTGTTCTTCTTCTTTAGTGGACTAATCTCTCAAGTACGTAAGTCCTCTCAGTTGATTTTCCAAGCCGATGAAAGATAAAGGGCCTATTGGAAGCGGCACGTTCATCTTCCGTAGTGATACGATTATTGCGTGCCTTTCTTATGGAGAATCACACTAGTAAGGTTTGTTCATATCCCAAACCTTCATGTGGTTTTCTTGTAGCAGCTTCTGATGGGAGCTTCCCTAACTTTGAAGGCTCATTAAGGTTGTATCCAGCCTTTGCAAATAACTTGTAAGCATTAGGATCAAAACTTTCATCTGTACGCTTCGTAGGCGGTGCTATATTTTGTGGTAGATTCTGAACACAGACTTTTTAAGTAGCTTTGAGGACTACTTTATCGCCTCAATTCGTTTGATGGGAAGAGTTAACCCTATTAGCATGTTAGTTTGGAGATTGGACGATTCACCTTCTTCTTTCTCTATCTTTGGGACGTAACAATGTATAAGAGCTACCTTCTTGCTAGAAGAAATAACTTTCCCTCTATGATATTTCTTTGGATTAGGGTGTGCCTCCTTAGCATCGACTTTGACTTTTCCAGGAGCCATCTTAGCTATTTTAGTTGTGAACTCATCATTCTTGATCTTCATGACATCATCAGTTTTTATCTCCTTCACAACGTGGTTCTTCAAGTAGATCTTTGCGTTAGCGAAGTGTGACTCAGCCTCAGTGAAGGGCTTATCATCAGTAACTATCTTCTTCTCAACTCCGCCCTCGTAGTACTTCATAAATTGATGGTAGGTAGACTGAACCACCCTACTCTCATGAATCCAAGGCTTTTCAAGCAAGACATTATGAATTCTTTGCGTCGATCACATGCAACCACACACTTGACTGCATATCTCAAATGGTGATCCCAATTTTATTGCACCTATGGATTTTTGCCCCCTTGGTTGAATCCTTGAATCATCAAGCGGCTTTTTGAGAGTTCATCCACGGGAATGCCAAGTTCTTTCACGGTGCGAATTGGTAAGATTGTTCAGTGAGGATCCTCCATCAATCAAAATTCGATTTACCCTTTCATCGCATATATAGCCAACCATGTAATAACGGGCGACTATGAGGAGTGTCACCTAGTGGAAGGTCATCATTCGTGAATGTGACTTTTGTCTCGTAAACATTAACTTCTTGAGGAATGGACTCAATGGGCTTTTCCGAAGATAGTGCTAACGGTAAGTTATCACCCATTTCTTCTCCTTTATCAGCATTGCAACAAGACGCCTCGAACCTATCATGGAAAATCTTTGTGCGGAACAACTTGGCAAGAAATCCTCCAAGGTCACTAGATATCCTGGCTTTTGAGGGTGGTGCACCTCGAATTTTAGCTTTCTTCATAAGCTTAATTGGATGTTGTTTCCTCGGTCTTTTCACCATCATTTTCCTTGTTTGTTGTTCTATTGATTCTTTTCATGGACTTCTATTGTGGCACTTATGACGATTTACCAATGTCCAAACTTCATCATCATTAGGCTGATCAACTTCGATTTTCTTATTCTCCAGTAATTCTTCATCTTTGATTTCTTTTAACTACATAGCTCATCTGGACAGAATGAGCCAAAAGTGATAGAGACTTGGTTCATACTTGCCTTCTCATCTTGAAGCGCGATCTTCTTTTCATGAGCCAAGTCCATAACTTTGTCCTAAAGACGAAGCACTTCTCAAGAGGATGACTCACAAGTCGACAATATTTGCAGTAATTTGGGTCATCAGTTTTTCCAGCTTCATTTGGCCGCTTCATCTTCGGAAGTTCAATGAGCTTTAACTCAGGACTTTTTCAACAATGGCAGGCATATCAGAATCCAGAAATGGGTACTCATTTTCTTGCATTTCTTTTAGAGTCACTTTCCACTTGGCTTATCTTGAAAAGAAGTGGACCTCACACTCTACTTCTTGCTCATGTTCATTGTGAACATCACAGGTGATTTATGGACAGTCATAGCTTCTTTACTTTCAGACTTGGGTACGAACTTGCTCCATTTCTTAACTTCTTGCATGTTTTTTCCTTTGTGAGGCTCGTAGACAAGCAATCTTTCATTTCCTGTAGAAGCCATACTTAACTCATGTCCTGGGCACGAGTGGAAAGTTTTTCAAATGTCCTAGGTGTGATGCTTTGCAAGATGTAACGAAGTCCCCAATGCTTGCATTGGATACACATCTCTATGCCAGAACCTTCACTAAGCCTAGCTTTACAGTTGAGGCTCACATTCCTCCATCGATTGATAAAGTCGATAACTGGTTCATTCTTCCATTGACGAGTATTTGTATGTTCCACCATGCTCACAGTGCGCCTTGTGCTATAAAAGCGGTTAAGGAACTCTGCTCTAGTTGATCCCATCTATCAATAGATCCAGCATCGAGATCTGTATACCAATCAAAAGTATTTCCTTTTAGCAAGTGGACAAACTTCTTGACGAGGTAATCTTCATAATTCCTAGTATTGTTGCATGTCTCAACGAAGCACGTTGCATGTTGCTTTAGATTGCCTTTGCCATCGAAATGTTGAAATTTTGAAGGTTAATAGCTAACAGGCATCTTCAACGTATTGATCCTTGTAGTGTACGGTTTCACGTATGTAAAAGAGGACTTAGAGTCAACTCCATACTTATTATTTGTAGTCCCTTCAATGAATTCCTTTAGTTGATTGATTGGAATCATTCCTTCTAAATAGACAGGATTTTCTTGATTGATGCAACTTTTCATGGGGGAGGATCAATCTCTTAGACTTATGGGCGCTTGCAGGTGCATGGATGGATTCTTCTTCCATCAAGAGTCATACCCTATCCGTTAACTTATCTATTCTAGAATCTTGATTTTGCGTGTATTTGGTCAAGCCAGTGATTGCTTCTGTCAGGTTTGCCAATTGCTCCTACACAGATGAAGCGTTCGTCATCAATGCTTGCATGATTGTTGTGGACGATGGAAAGTAGCATGGATTATCACATAAGATGATCCTTGATTGGCTCACGCTATGCGGTGTAAGTGGGGAGGATCCACCACTAGAAGTATCATCATCTTCCTTCGCAACAGAGTTCTTAGATTCGGAGGGGTTAAGCAGAGGTAGAGTTTTCTTAATCTTTTCAGCAACGTCGCTTCCCCCTTCAGGCGCGTTCGTAATAGATCTTTCTCCTTTTGAGGACAAAGATCCGAAAACAGGAGTTGATACGGATGACCCTTGGAGTGCTTGTTGTCCTAAAGAGCTTTCTTTGCTTCTTGTAACTAGTCCAAAGCTTCCAAAGGTAACATCGAGGATGTTTTCCACATCAGCATAGAACTTGGAATTAGCAGCCTTAGTGAAAGTTGATCTGGAGTTGATTTTCTTTGAATCTATTTCGATGTTCTTGAACTGTGATTATTCAAAAATTAAGATGATTGGTAGAGATTGTCCCACCGAGCGTGCCAGAATTTGTAGACAATAAATTGGGTCAAGAAAAATAATCGAGTCCGAAAAATATTACAATATTCGTAGTATTTGATTTCAAGTAATATGAGTGTACAATCTTTATGAATCATCTGATTATTCTTTGATAATATAAATTCAAGGGCTTTCGTGCTTGGTCTTGAATTTATGCTTGTTTTTATGAACGATGATCTTGAATTCAACTAACACAACTTTGATTTGAACTGGTACTCCTTGATTCGTTCTTCGTTCTTGAGCTTCAACTCGATTTCTTGGACTTGATCTTGATTGCTTGAAACTTGAAGCTTGTAGAGAAATTTTGCGGCGTTTGATCCACGAGCTCTCTCTTGCTTCTTGTTATGATTCCTGGTGTCTTTTCTAAGTTATGAAGACCCCTATTTATAGTTGTGGAAAAGAAGAGTTGTGATGAGAACAAATTCTTTCCAATCAATCAGATTGAAGCATGACAAGGCCGTATTGATTAGCTAAACATGTCACCTATACACGTGGCACAATTTTATTAGTCTTTTAATTTGATTTGGCATGCGTTGTCATTTGACACCTGGCATGACCCTACTGGCTCTTCCATTCGACTTGGCGTGCCACGTCATTTTACATGTGGCACCAAATTGGGCCTCTAGGAAGATGACACCTCGGGCTTAATAAAGTGGGCTCATCACTTGTAGCCCAATTACATGGGCTAGCCCAATAAATTTGGATATATTTATTTAACCCACATATATTGGACTAATATAATTAATCAAATTATATTGGCCCATAATATTTATTTGGGCTAATATATCTAGAATTTAAACACGGTCTAAATAATTTATGGATTTAAATCCAATAAAATTTAAATGCCTATAATGATTTGGTTCGTGACACAATGAAAGACGGTCGTCGTCGAGTCGCCGCAAAATTGCTTAATCCCCTAGAGAGAGAAGCTCTCAAGAGGCGGGGTGAGTTTTTTTTTTTTTTTCCTTTCTCTTTTTATGTTTAATTTTAAATATTTACCTTTATTTTATTTTTAGAAGGTTTTATTTTATAACACCGGAAACTACAAAAAGAATCACATTTATAAATGTTAGTTTTGCTTTTATTTTGCAAAAGAAAGAAAATCTCAAAAAGATCATAGTAGATATTTTACAAATTATTTCACTATCTCATTGTTCTTATCATCTGCTTATCTCTAAACTAGGCACCTCTAGGAAACTCTCTTTAATTTTATTTCTTTTTCTTTTTTCTTTTCCCTCTCTTATCCCACAAGTATATTCTCTTAGGATTCCTCCACCTCACCTTTATGAAATTTTCTTCTCTAATCTTGCTCCCTAAGAAAGGCCACAAGGTAAAACCCCTCCCTCACTCAAACTCACATGAAGAGACCTAGACTACATTTTACTATTTTAGAACTAAAAAAGAAAAATGAGCTCTCAACTTCTCCATAGACACATTAAGACGAAAACCTTAGAAACTAAAAGAGAAGGGTTGCTACTTTCGTTCTCTTGGATCTTATTTTCTCCATACCTCTTTAACCACTTTATTAAACCAAAACTAGTTAAAAACCATCCGTTTTAGCCATGTAAAACACCACCGACGACCACATAAACCACCAAATTAAAGCTGTCGTCCTTAATCTCTCACCATCACCACAAATCCAGCTGCTTTTTCACCATATAAACCAGCAGTAAACCACCCTTTTCAGCCATAAAAAGCAGCAATTTCAGCTTCAAAAACCAGCAACATTAGCTCTTAAAATCAGCCACCATCACCCATGAAAGCCACCCGAAATATCAGCTCGAAGTCATTGTGAAAGTCCCACCAAAGCGTCATCCCAGAAACTACGAAATAGCAGCTGAAATTACCATAAAAACCTACGAAACAACACCTTTTTTGCAGCAAAAATCAGCCACAAAATGCCACCAGTTTGCTACCGCAAATCAGGCTAAAAACTACTAGTAAAGCACCAACCTTTTCATCAAGAGGTGTTTACCCTTAAATTCGAGTAACAATTGAATTTGTTCGTAGTGCTAAGGATGTGTGAATCAATTTGATACAATGTAAAATACAATGCAAATAACTGGAATATAATAGATAAAAGGAAAAATCAAACCACTGTGATTGAGTATTCAACGACGAAGTATAACAAAGAAGACAAAAGCTTGATGAACAGCAGCCGTATTTGGTATTTTCTACAGATATCAGTTGTGTTTTACAATGAAGGTAGACACCCTTCTTATAGGTAAAATAGAAGACTCCTTAATTGGTAAAACTCTAATTACAAGATAAAATCCCTTTAATTACGGGATGGGATATCCCTAAAAAAGTGGCCTAACGTTTATGACGGTTGAGATATCTACTCCCGCCGAAATATCAGGAATGCACGAAACATCCGCTCGAAACTGATCTTTATCATGAGATATGCTTTCATCGGCCAATGCCAGCCACCCCGTTTCGGTTGCTCCAATTTCGTGCTCGACTTGCCGACTTCGGATCGAGGCAACCCGGTCTTGCGCGGTATCCGGGCTCGACTCACCTCGAGCAGCTGGTCGTATTTGACCCAATACATATAGTCCCCTCGTTTATTGGAGAGTAAGGACAAAAAACGACATGAACCGTCATTCTTCGAACTTTTCGGCTAAGTAATCAATACATCCATCGAGCGTGCCACGAAGTCAGAGTCATCAAACCGTTCAACCCTAAAAGGACCCTTTGTGTGACGGTAGTGTCGTGACGCACATGATTATCGACACAAGAAATCATTACCTGCCTCGTCTGTAGAGCCCTGTACCTTCTGCGTGCATTTAATGCGTGTATTTAATGTTTATTCACCTCGTGTTTTGTACCGCCGCTTTTTGGGAAAGTATAAATACTTCCTCCCTTCTTTGAGTTTGCTTCTTTACTTTCACGTTGCTAAGCAGTTTGTCTCTTCTAGTCTTCTTCACTAGAAAACCTCTCTTCTTCTTTGCTTCTCGCTTTCACTACTTTAATCGTTATGGCCAAAACTTCTAAATCAGTTCCTCAGAAACAACATCCTTCCCCTGTCCAGCCTGTTGAAGAGGTTGAGCCCATCCGTACTGAGGAAACCTCCAAAGAACCTCCATTAAAGGCCTTTATACCAGTACGGTGCTTCATAGGCTCCGACTTCAAAGTCGAGAAGCCTTCCCCGGTGCCTGGCCGAGGCGAACCGGTTTTGGAATACATCAGCTCAATCACCCAAAAACATCTTGAAAGAGTGAAGGCTGAATGTCACTGGGCTGATAAGGACATAATAATACCTTCCCTGAATGAAGCTATTACCACACATGTGGAGGGATATCTTAGTGTATATACCTATCCGTTCACATTAGGACCCATAGACCCCATAATTATCGAGTTTTGTAGGAGATATAATGTCACTCTAGGTCAAGTCCACCCTTCTGTGTGGCGCATAGTTTACCTTTTCCGTTTTTTCGTGGATAAGGTCGAAGGGGGGCACCCTTTTACCATCGACCATCTGCTTCGATTGTACAGTCCCTGAATGTTCCGAGAGGGGCTGATTAAACTCGCTCGCCGGGCCAGTAAGGCTCCGTTCTCGAGCATTGATGAAGATAGGGACTGGGGCTGGATGAGTCGATATGTCCGAATCAAGACCTCCGACCTGATCCCTGCCGATAATATGCCGTTCCCTGAAAAGTGGAACATGAAACGTAAGTGCCTCTTCGTTTATGATCTCTTATTATTACCTTCCAACGCTTAACCGATGTATTATGATGTGCAGCCGTTTCCCAGGCACCGGCCGCAATTCAGGATTTAGAGGAGTGGGTCAGGAAGGTCGTGCCCTAAAGGTCCTATTCCGAACGGGCCTGGAGAGAGATATCGAAAGGCCTTTGGGAGGCCAAGAATCATGGTGAGCTTCAGTGACGTTCATATATTCTAAGACAATCGATTCCAACACTTAGTCGTTTGAAAATTTATTTTGCAGGTCTCTCGAAGTATGCCGAGCTGAGGTCGGCTACTACCGGTGAGGCAGTTCCTCGCCCCCTTCCCACATCGGGAAAAGAAGGAGGAAAAAAGATAAAAAGGGCTCCCGACCATGCCGAGACCGAAAAGAAGAACAGTAGGAAGAAGATGATGGCTCGTAAGGTCACAGTCACCGACCCTTCCATTCAACTGAGCGATGACTCTGAGGGGGAAAAGAGCCCCGAAACTTTACACGATAAATCCCCTCGGGAAGTCCCCGAGCCGAGCATGGAAGAGACCGGTGCTTCCCAAGGAAAGAATATTGAAACGGGAGCAAGGACCGGCGACCGGGCCAATGCAGAGGCGATGGCACAAAGACCCTCGGACATCCCAGAGATGGTGCATTCTCCTTCTTTTTCAGCGGCACTATGAATGATTCCCAAGATGCAAGGATACATACGCCGAGCAAGTTGCCGGTCACAATAGGGACTTTCGAAGAATTTTTTGACGGGGTGCCGTCGGCTGATACCTTCGGCCTCGAAGTTCTCAGAAGGAGTCCCCCAGCCGAGACGAGTGGGGTGTCGGCTGGTATCAAATTGATCGATAAATTCCCCGCTCTGAGCTCAAACCCTGATCGGAGGAGGGTGATAACCTTCACTGTCCCCGAGGACGCCCGAGCATTAGGTCCGCCGGTAGGCGTAGCTAGCTATCTCCACAACTTGGTGACTGAAGAAGACCGGGCTGCGATGAATGCCGTGGATTGGGCTTGCTTATTCAATGAAGCTCAACAGGCATCGAACAGGGTACGCTTTCTTGTTTGCTTTAAACTATGCTCAATGTTTTGATTCCAAGCCCGCACTGACAGTTTTTAATTCGAATTTCCCACAGTCTTCGGTGCTTTATCACGAAATGTTCCTTCGAATCAAAGAAGGAATGGTACAAGAAAGGGATTAGTGTCAGCGGCTCAAAAATCAGATGTCGAGTCTCCGGGCTGAACTAAATTTTGTAAGGAAAGAGCATGCCACTAGTATTGACCAACTGGAGCAAGCGACTAACCGGTTGGACCGACTCCGGTTTGAACTGAACAAGGCCCAAGCTGAAACGAGTGGGTGGAGAACCATGGTCGAGACTTTAACTGTGGAGAAAGAGGCTCTCCAAGCTCGACTAAGAGAACAGGCCTTGGAAGCGCAGGAGAAGACCGGAGCTCTGATCCAAGACAATGAATCCCTACGGCTCCAAGTTGAATCGCTTACCCACGATCGGGCGGCTCTGACCAACCAGCTACAGGAAGCGAAATCGGAGATTGCCACCACCAAGGCCAAAGCTGAAGACTTGATAGCTCAGTATGGAGCCGATGCCGAGGTCGCTCATGAGCAATCGAAGGCGCTGGTTGAGTACACTCAATGCCAAACTCGCCTTTCCGTTCTTGAGGAGCTTCAAGCTCGTGGTCTCGATCTGTCTTCCGACGTTGCTGAGGCAGCAAAGATAGAGGATGAAATGAGGAGAGAACCTTTCCTGAAGAATTTGAAGATGGCTCAGACTGACATCATTTTGATGCTTATTTTGATGTTGTCTTGATGTTTCGTAATTCGAACATGTATAAAAGTTCCGTTATGTTTATAAAACATCTTTTGTTTCATCTCGACTTGGCTTCTTGATTCTCATATTTCGTAGTTTCTAGCCTTGGCTAGAATTATAAGTTGCGTCCGATTGGATCGATTAACAATTAGTCCGGCCTTAGCCTTTTTGAGTATTTAAAGTGAGCTGTACTCGCTATATTTTCGACCATTAAGCTATGCTTTTTGGTATGCAAATCGGGATCATGCCTTGGCAAAATTTAGATCCCTTTCAATCTGATTCGGCTTTAGCCTTATTTCGTATAGTCGAAGTTGTACCTTTTCCAAACTTCGATCGGTTTAATTTGATTCGATCTTGGCGTTTCATAAACCGGGATTACCAGATCGATCTCAGTTCCCTTTGTGTTATATAAGTTTAGCCTAGGCCTTGGCCCAATTAGTCGGCTTCGGGGTTTGCCTTGTCAGGTCTTATTCCCCTTTGGGATTGATGCATTTTTGACAATCTCAGTTATTGATAAGGCAAAGATGATTGTAAAAGCCCTTAGGCTTGAGAATATAATGTAGGTACCAAAGAGATTTCGTTAATATTCATGTACTTGTACATCTTTGTTTGGTGGAGGGAAATCAGATCGATCTACTCGGGTACGGCTCTTCTGACCGTTTGACCCTTACATCAATTCCTAGCGATCTTTATTTGGCCCCCTCGCAATCAAAGTAAACATACGGACATCGCTAGAGTTTAATACAAAACTTGTGAATTCCGATAAATGATTGATCTATGTTAGCACAACATATGGTTGCCTCATTAAAAACCTTGCTGTAAAACCTAATTTGGGACAAAACCGGTCGAAGGAAAAAAGAGTGCAACGCGTGCTTTCAGTCCTAATATTTTGTGTTGACTCGCTTGATATCGATCTATCCTGCATGTGTTAGTACCGATAGATGAAGTAAAAACAAAGTAAAAAGGTGGAGTAAATTACCTTAGCAATAGTATCTCTTCAAGTGGCTCACATTCCAGTTACTCGGCAGCTGCTTACCATCCAAGGTCCCGAGCTTGTAAGAGCCCTTTCCGGTGACCTTCAATACAGTATAGGGACCTTCCCAGTTCGGTCCCAATTTCCCTTCGTTGGGGTCCCGGGTATTAGGCGTGATCCTTCTGAGTACCAAGTCCCCCGTACTGAAGTATCGAAGACGAGTTTCCGATTATAATACCTCTCGATTTTTTGTTTCTGAGCTACCATTCGAACTAAAGCAGCTTCTCTTCTTTCATCTAAGAGTTCCAGGCTAGTATTCATAGCTTCTTGGTTAGACTCTTCGGTTGCGTGTTGAAACCTGATGCTTGGTTCGCCTACCTCGACCTGTATCAACGCTTCGATGCCATATACTAAGGAAAACGGAGTGGCTCCGATACTAGTTTTTTCGGTCGTTCGATATGCCCATAAGACTTCGGGTAGGATTTCCCTCCATCTTCCTTTTGCGTCAACTAACCTTTTCTTCAGGTTTTGAATTATGGTTTTGTTGGTCGATTCTGCTTGACCGTTGCCGCTGGGGTGATATGGAGTCGACAATATCCTTTTGATTTTGTTGTCTTCGAAGAATTTGGTTACCTTGCTGCCAATGAATTGTTTTCCATTATCGCATACGATTTCAGAAGGCATCCCGAATCGACAGATGGCATGGTCCCATATGAAGTCAATCACCTCTTTTTCTCTGACCTTCTTGTAAGCTTGTGCTTCCACCCACATAGAAAAATAGTCAATCATAAAAAGGATAAATTGAGCTTTACCTGGTGCTCGAGGGAGGGGACCCACTATATCCATTCCCTACTTCATAAATGGCCATGGCGATATGACTGAATATAATGTCTCAGCCGGTTGGTGGATGATCAGTGCGTGTCTTTGACACCTACTGCATTTGCGTACAAATTCCTTCGCGTCCTTCTCCATATCGTTCCAGTAATAGCCGGCCCGAATCACCTTTCGAACTAGCAAATCGGAGCCTGAATGATTGCCACAAGCTCCTTCGTGTATTTCTTTCAAGATGTACTCGGTGTCCCCCGGTCCGAGACATATAGCTAGAGGTCCTCCGAAGGTCCTTCTGTATAGAGTTCCATCATCGGCCAAGCAAAATCGAGCCGCCCTTGTATGCAATGCTCTTGATTCTTTGGGGTCGGGTGGCAACTTACCTGATATGAAATACTCTATGTATTTGTTTCTCCAATCCCAGGTCAAACTTGTAGAGTTGATCTCGGCATGACCTTCCTCCACCACCAATCTTAACAACTGCACGACCTTTTCAGAGTCGATCTCTTCGTCTTCGACCGACGAGCCTAGGTTGGCGAGGGCATCGGCTTCACTGTTTTGCTCTCGAGGTATGTGCTGAAGGGTCCATTCCTTGAACCTGTGCAAGGTGACCTGAAGTTTATCCACATACCTTTGCATACGTCCCTCTCTGANAGCCTCATATTCGGCTTCATTGTTAGTCAGTTTTATAGTCTTAATGGACTGTCTAATCGTGTTTCCGGTCGGAGGCTTGAGTACGATGCCAAGCCCTGACCCCTTTGAATTTGAGGCACCGTCTGTGAACAGAGTCCACACTCCCGAGGGAGTCCCCGATTTAATCATGAGCTCTTTTTCAACTTCGGGGATGAGCGACGGTGTGAAGTCGGCGACAAAATCGGCCAGCACCTGAGATTTTATCGAGGTCCGAGGCCGATATTCGATATCGTATCCGCTGATTTCGATGGCCCATTTGGCCAGCCGGCCCGATAACTCGGGTTTATGCATAACATTTCTAAGCGGGTATGTCGTCACCACGCATATTGGGTGACATTGAAAGTATGGTTTCAATTTTCTAGACGCATTCCGTAAGGCGAGTGCTAGTTTTTCTAAGTGTGGGTACCTGGTCTCGGCTCCTCCTAATGTCCTACTAACGTAGTAAATGGGAAATTGCGTACCTTGTTCTTCCCGGACAAGGACCCCGCTCACTGCTATCTCCGATACAGCGAGATAAAGATATAACTATTCACCTGTCTTCGATGTATGCAGTAAAGGCGGGCTAGAGAGGTACCCTTTTAGTTCATCCAATGCGTGCTGGCATTCCGGTCCCCATGAAAACTCGT
>MCJB01052115.1:13064-55839 GCA_002018475.1 Nicotiana obtusifolia | reverse complement strand
TCCTAACTCATTTTTGGAGGAATTACCTCAGTTTATCATCGTTTTTAGCAATTGATTGATGATTTAAGTTGGGAAAATGGTGGAAAGCCCTAAAGTTTAGATTTGAGGGTTGGAGGTCGATCCGATGTCAGAATTCGACAAATTTTGTATGGTTGAACTCGTGAGTAGATAAGGAACCCGTTGAGGTGAAAATTACTGAATTTCGAGAAGTGGGCCCGGGGCTCGGGTTTTGCTAATTTCGGGATTTCTTAGTAATTTGATTGTTTTCACTCGGGCTTTGTCCCTATAGCATATTGTGACATATTTATTCTGAATATTGGATAGATTCGACGCACGTGGAGGCCAATTCAAAGGGCAAGGGCGTCGTGGGCTAAGGATTTAGCCGGTTTGAGGTGAGTAATGCTTGTAAATGATGTCCTGAGGGTTTGAAACCCCGGATTTTCACATCGTAGTGCTATATTGTGTCGTTTACTACTGGGGATTGTGACTTGGTCCATCCCGATTGATGATTTTACTACGTGATTGATTGAAACTTATTGATATCATCATATTTGGGCATCTCGCCGGTTATGTGGACCCTTCAGGGGTATTATTTGGCATCTCGCCGGTTATGTGAACCCTTCATGGATATTTGTTACTGAATTGATTCATTTCATAAACTCAGTTTTGAAAATTAAATGACTTTGCATATGATATGTTGGATCGGGTGACACGTCGTCACGAGATATTGGGCTACTGAACCCCCCACAGTGAGCGTCGGAAACCCAGGGATCGGGTGGCACGCCGCCACGAGAGTCATGTTGTGCATTGCATTTTTGTTGTGTTGGTGTTGTTTTCATTATTTCATGTTATTTGCTTAGAATATTTACATGTTTTACTGTCTCATCGTGAATTGCTCTAAGCCTTATGTGTTTTCTTACTTTCAGTCATTATTTATATGTATTACTCACTGAGTTGGAAGTACTCACATTATTCTCTGCACCATGCGTGCAGATTCAGGCGTTACCGGTTCCGCTCCGGGGTATTGACTACTACTGTCAGAGCGATGATTCGGAGATTACGAGGTAGCTGTTGGCGACCGCAGCCCCGTATCTCTTTATATTGTTATTTCCACTTTCTTCAAACAATTGTGCCAAGACATTGTAATAGTAATATTATTATTAGTATTTTCATTAGTTGCTCATGACTTTGTGACACCCTGGTTCGGGCTGTAGTCGGGATGGTTCACTGTATTTTGCCGTAAATTGCTATTATTAAACCGTACTTATATTATTTTTGTATTGTTTAACTGTTTGAATGAAGTTTAGTTGAATTGGCTAGCCTTGTCTTCATGAGAGGCGCCATCACGATCATGGTTGGGATTTGGGGTCGTGACAGCTACACTCTTTGCCCTTCAAATTGAAGTTATACTTATATAGACTAAACTTGAATATTTAAACATACATAAACACACACGTATAATGTAATGACCCGGCAGGTCGTTTGTGTGTTGTAGCCTCGTTCCCCCATTTATTACCTATTTTGTATTTGTTTGTTGTTATATGACTTGTCGGGGCAGTTTCTTTAGTTCTAGGGATGTTTCGGAATGAGTTAGGATATTTAGTCACAACGTTGGAAGCCTAAGTTGAAAGAGTTGACCGGATATTGACTTATGTATAAATGATTCTGGGATGGAGTTTTGACAGTTCTAATAGCTGCGTAGGGTGATTTTGGCTTGAAGTGGCGAAAGTTGGAAAAATAGAAGTTTGGAATGTTGAGAAGTTTGACCGAGAGTTGACTTGGTGGTTGCTGGGCTCGGATTTTGGTTGTGGAAGTTGGAATAGGTCCGCTGTGTCATTTATGACTTGCATGCGAAATTTGAGGTTAATCGAAGTTGGTTTGGTATGTTTCGGCGTTAGTTTTGGAAGTTAGAAGTTCATAAGTTCATTAGGCTTGAATCGATGCGTGATTTGTGGTTTTAGTGTTGTTTGATGTGATTTGACGCTTCAAGCGAGTTCGTATGATTTTTTAAGACTTGTTGGCTCCCGGGGGCGTCGAGTGTGATTCGGATCATGTTCGGCGCATTTTGGAACTTTAGAGAACTGCTAATTTCTGTTGCTGGTTTCCTTAAACATGACTGCAAGTGGGATAGTGAAATCGCGAAGAGTTGTTTGCCACTGGTGGAAGATTGCTCTATGCGATCGGGAGAAGAGGTCTGCGATCGCGGAGCTTTGGCACTTAATGAATCGTGAATATGTAGGTTGAATCGCGTCTGCGAAGAAGAAAAGAGGAGGTTGGGAGTCCACGCGTTTGATCTCGCGATCGCATAAGTGGTTCCACGATCACACAGCTTGAGGAGACTGTGGATCGCGTTCGCGGAGAGTTAATTTGGCAACCTTTGAATTTGTGCTTCGCGATCGCGTAGAAGAGCGCTTGGGCAGAATATAAGTTTTTAAAAACGAGGGTTAGAGTAAGTCATATTTGGACTTTGGGAGCTCGGATTGAGGTTATTCTTGATGGGATTTTTAAGGAATTGATTGGTGTAAGTGATTCTAACTCAGATTTGGTTAATATACATGAATATATCATTTGTTTTCATCATTTAACTACTGTTTTGGGTTGGAAAAATAGGAAGAAATTGTAGAAACTTCATAGACTTTAATTTAAGGATTTGAAGGTCGAGTTGTGATCGGAATTAAGTAATTTGGTATGGTTGGACTCGTGGTTGAATGGGTGTTCGAATTTTGTTAACTTTGTCGGATTCCGAGACGTGGGCTCGGGGTTGACTTTTGAGTTGAATTTTTTATTTGCTGCAAAGAACTTAGCTTTTTCATGAAATTGATTCATATAGCTTGTGTCGATTGTATCGAGTTGTTTGTGGCTAGATTCGAGGCGTTTGGAGGCTGAATCGCGAGGCAAGGTCTTGTTAGAGTAGAGATTTGCACGGTTTGGGGTAAGTAACACTTCTAAACTTGGTTCTGAGGGCATGAATCCCTGGAATATGTGTTATGCGATTGGTGTGGGCGTGCACTGTAGCAATTATGACTTGGTCGATCGCATGAAATTGAGTAGTCACTGAATCTTGCTATTACTCATGTCTACTCTAAGTGTTAGAGAATTTGAGCTGTGATTTATGATAGAAATCATGTTTATGCTATGTGTTAGTACTATTGGGACCCAAAGTGGTCGTTCTTTTGTTGTTGAGTTATTTGCTTAAATTACAGTTATATACTCAGTCGTATACATCATTGCATATCATATCTCAGTCTCTGTTACCATTTATTGTCATATGATGTATCATTGTTTTAGGCTGATAGGCATGAGTGTTGTGAGCCCGAGAGACTGGAGAGATTGATGACTTAGTGAGATCGAGGGCTTGTTTGTGTGTGATATTGATGGGATCGAGCTACGCGCCGCAGCCGGTACTATTGACTCATGATGGAATCGGGCTGCATACTACAGCAGGTATTTATTAATTCATGATGGGATCGGGTTGCGTGCTGCAGCAGGTTTTATTAGCGCTTGGATAGAATCCGCCCCTCCAAAGTATGACATACCAGCAGTGAGCGCAAGCACCGTACGATGCTGAGTGACTGAGTGTGATGAGAGAGAATTTAGACACTCAGATATAGTACTTTGAGAGTGTGAGTACGTGAGGTTTTCATTGTATTGCATCACATGTGACACGCACATTAACATGTCGATATCAATCCTACTTGGCATATTTTATTTGTATTGAGCTTAGTTGTTAGACTTGGAAGCATGTCTACATTCCTGTACTGTGTATCAACAAATTATGAGTTTCTGTGAGATATTGTTGTCATATTTGCATCGTTTAAAAATTTGTATTTGGATTGTACTGATTGAGCTCGACAATGCTTTCAGCCCAAGATTAGTCTTTGAGTACATTGGGTCGGTTGTGCTCACACTACACTCTACACTTCATGTGCAGATCCAGATACTTCTACGCATGCGGTTGCTAGCTTTGGAGCTTTATCTATCAAAGACTTTTGAGGTAGCTGCTTTAGCGTCCGCAGACCTTGATTCTCCTTCTTTTTTAGTTATTTGCTATTATATCTTTCTAGACAGTGTTTAGCAGTCAGACTATGTTGTTAGTTAGATGCTCATGTACTCAGTGACACCCGAATTTTGAGGGATATTGTATTGAGTCGCGGTATTTTGTTATCAGTATTTATGAGGTTTTACTCTTGAACTTATTAAGTTGCGTTTTCAAATTTAAAAATGTGTGGTATATTGTGATTGTCAGCTTGCCTAATATTGCGATAGACGCTATCATGACATGCGAGATTTAGGTCATGGCAAGTTGATATCAGAGCCTAGGTTACATAGGTCTCACAAGCTATGAGCAAGTTTAGTAGAGTCTTGCGGATCGGTACGAAGACGTTTGTACTTATCTTTGAGAGGCTGCCGAACCATTAGGAAAACTTCACTTTCTTGTGTTCATGTCGTGCGAATTTATTGATTCTTGAAAATAAACTTCTACAACTCTATTCTCTCACAGATGGTGAGGACACGTGCTACCGGTTTGGGCAGACAGCCACCAGTACCACCAACTAGGGCCACGAAAGGCTGGGGTCGTGGTAGAGGCCCAGGTGCAGCTCGTACAGCAGCTAGAGCAGCACCTATAGACCCACCAGTTGCTCCAGCTTAGGAGCAGATTCCAAATGTGATTGAGCCGGTGGGGACCAGCTCAGGCACCAGCTGTGCCCATTGTGATCCCAGGCCTTCAGGAGGCTCTAGCCTAGATATTGACTGTTTGCACTAGCCTTGCTCGGGCGATTTCAGTTCAGGCTGCACCATCCACTTCTCAGGTCGGGGGAGGTGCTCAAATTCCCTCCGCCATACTCCAGAGTAGGTGGTGTAGGGACTCCAGACACCGGGGGTACTACCAGCCCAGCTGGTTGCAGTTGCTCAAGGCCTAGGTGGGTCTCGTTATGAGTGATGAGGAGAAGAAGAGACTATAGATGTTTGGAGGCTCAAGCCTCCACCATTCAGTAGGGCTGAGTCAGAGGATGCTCAGGACTTCATGGATAGGTGCCAGTGGATTCTTCACACGGTGGGTATTCTAGAGACTAGTTGGGTCTCAATTACTACTTTTCAGCTGAGGGGGGAAGCCTTTAGATGATGGGAGGCCTACAAGCGGAGCGGGCTAGCCGGTGTTGTACCACTTTCTTGACACGAGTTCTCTGTTTTCTTCTTGGAGAAGATCTTGCCACCAACCCGCGGGGAGGAGTTGCGAAGGCAGTTTGAGCAGCTACTCCAAGAGGGTTTGTCCGTGACCCAGTACGGGATGAGATTTTCAGAGTTGGCTCATCACATGATCTGGTTGGTTCTTACATAGAGGGAAAGGATTATGAGATTCATTGATGGCCTCAATTATGGACTGCGCTTCATTATGACTCGAGAGAATATATCAGGAACTATGTCCGACGAGGTGGTTGATATTGCTCGGCAGTTAGAGCTGGTCCGTAGTCAGGAGCGTGAGGAGAGGGAGGCCAAGTGGCCTAGTGGTTTGGGTGGTTTCAGCGGTGTTTCTTCTGGGGGTCAGTCCCACCACAGTAGGGGTCGTCCTTATAGGCCCGCTCAGGTGGCTCGTCCGATTCATCATGGTGTATCAGCTAGCCATGGTTCATATAGTGCTCGTCCAGGTCTGTCATCTCTCAATGCCTTCCTAGCTCTGAGTTCATCTCGTGCTCCATCTATTCAGGGTTTATCTGTGTCAAGCCCCTCTAGTAGTTATTCTCGTTCTCGGAGTTCGCTTCAATACCTGCCGTCATTATTAGAGTGGGGTTGCTTTGAGTGTGGAGAGTTTGGTCATGTGAAGAGGAATTTTCCCCGCCTTTTGGGAGGTCCAGTTAAGTAGATGAGTCAAGGGGGCGACTTCCGCACCAGTTATTTTACCACCTACTCAGCCAGCTCGAGGTGGGGCTCAGGCAGCTGGAGGTCACGCTAGAGAGGGAGGCCGAATAGGTGGCGGTCAGGCTCGATTCTACACGATTTCTGCCAGGCCAGAGATCGTTACTTCAAGAAACAGTGATCACGGGTTTTATCTCAGTATGCCATAGGGATGCTTCTCTATTATTTGACCCTGTGAGTCTTTAGTTTCACCAGTTCATGTATCTATGCCAGTGGGCGATATTATTATTATGGACGGTGTGTATCGGTCATGTCTGGTGACTATTGGGGGAGTGGAGACTAGAGTTGATCTCCTATTGTTTAGTATGGTTGATTTCAATGTGATTTTGGGTATGGATTGGTTGTCCCCATGTCATGCTATTATGTATTTCACACTAAGACTGTGACGTTGGCGATCCCGGGGTTGCCAAGGATCGAGTGGAGAAGTTCTCTAGATTATGTTCCCAGCAGGGTGATTTCTTATCTGAAGGCCCAATGGATAGTTGGGAAGGGGTGCCTGTCATATTTTGCCTTTGTGAGGGATGTTGGTGCTAATACTCCTACTATTGATTCTGTTTCGATAGTGTGAGACTTTCTAGATGTATTTCCTGTAGACCTGCCGAGCATGCCACCCGACAGGGTTATTGGTTTTGGTATTGACTTGGTGCTGGGCACTCAGCCTATTTCTATTCCTCCGTATCGTATGGCACCAATAGAGTTGAAGAAATTGAAAGAGCAGCTCCAGGAGCTTCTTGATAAGGGATTTATTAGGCCTAGTGTGTCGCCTTGTGGTGCACTGGTTCTGTTTGTGAAGAAGAAGGATGGTACTATGCGGATGTGCATCGACTATAGGATGGTACTATGCGGATGTGCATCGACTATAGGATGGTACTATGCGGATGTGCATCGCCTTGTGGTGCACTGGTTCCCACGCACGTTAGCTCTCATTTTCTCTCTAGAGAAGGCGATTTCCCGCGACAAAACTCAAAGCTCGAGCAACGCCATTAATGGCGATTCCGGCCACTGGCCAGCCACCTGATGGTGTTGGTCAATCATCTTCTTCTCCCCCAAACCCTATAGTACCGATAACACCCACAAATTCACCTCCTAAATACGCAGATCTTCTTCAACCTAAAACCCTAAACAACCCCATGCTACCCTAACTGCTGCGACTACTGTGCCGATAAAAACAAGTGGAGTATTTGCACGGAGAACCCATTGTTCACTAGAAAAAGGAAGAGGTTAAACAATTGATCGTAAAACAAGGATTGCAATTAGCAGTTCTTGGAAAGTTTTCATATGGAAAACCTATGATTACTGAGTTACGTAAGGTTATTCCGATTCAGTGCGAATTCAAAGGACCATGTTCGATTGGATTGATCAAAGACAACCACGTACTGATAAGGCTGTCACTGATGGAGGACTATATTCATCTATTATCGAAGCCGGCTTATTATCTAAAGGTCGAGGGCACCATGTGGCAGATGCGATGCTAGAAGTGGAACCCATGGTGGACACCTGAAAAGGAGACTCCGATTGCAGTAGCATGGATCAATTTTCCCGAACTTCCTCCTAATTTCTTTGGTAAGGAGTTTGTTTTTTCTCTTACAAGGGCAGTAGGTAATCCTTACATGTTGATTTGGCTACACAAAACGGGACTAGACCTAGTTGTGCAAAAGTAAAAGTCGAGGTGAATTTACTAACCAAGTTACCACAAAGAATTAAAATAATCAAAGAGGAAGATGAAACTGGTCCAGAAATCTTTAAGTGGATCAATATTCGATATGACTATATGCCTAAGTACCGTAACGGTTGCAAAAAACAAGGGCACAATGAGGAAGAATGTTGGGTGATCAATCCAAAACTGAGGCAATTTGATGACAATAAGAAGAATGAAAAGGAGCTGGTTGGATCAGCAGCTAATTCGACTAGGGTTCTAGCAAGTGGTAAGGTTGTTGGAAATCCTCCTGTTAATCAAGCTAGACAAGAATGGATAAAGGCAAGAAAGAATAGGTATCAAAGGGATAATCAAGGTCATATTATAGTTGTTGCAGATACAAAGGATAATGATAATACCAATTCAAAAGCTAGTGCCAAAGATAAAAGAAAAGTCAAAGTAGATGTAGTAACAACGTCAAACAAATTTGATATTTTGAATGTCGAGGAAGTTGCTCAACCTATATTGAAGATCACAGATGGAAAACAAGAAGATTCTAGTAATCTGGGGAGAGGATATCGATCCCTAGCTCTACTGTTGCTGGAAAAATTGCAGAAAAAGAGATGGAGAGTAAACGAGTGAAGAAGGAAGGTATTGAAAAAGTGTTGAACAATAAGGAGGATGAGGGTATACTTGAAGCAATGACAGATGATGTTGCTCGAAAGGAATCAACAATTGATTGGGTTCATAGGAAGTTTGGAACTGATAAAGAAGAGTTGAGACAGTTGAATGTGATGACCAATCAATCATGCCAGGATATCCCATCGCAAACGCATGAGGAATCATTACAAAATGATGAAGTGAATGAAGTTAATTCTAGGAAAATATTGTGGAGTGATCAAGCTGAAAGAAGGGAGTAGGACATACACATAGCAGTTACTCCAGGAAGCAAAGAAATCAAAAATAGTAAAGAAGGAAATGTTTCAGCAGAACTAGGGCAAGAAGTTACAGTAAACCCTAAGGTAAACAGTACTAGGGTTCAAAGTGCTACAGTAAGTTCTAACTTTCTCGAGGCCAACAGTTCTCGATGTTAATTCGAGGGAAAACTGATCGAGACCAACCCTGTTAATCGAGGTCGATCTACCGAGGTCAACAGTCCTCGAGGTCTACTCGAGGACAAATCGAGCCAAGTTTGGTCGAGACCAACTCCGGTAATCGAGGCCAACCTACTGACATCATCCAAATAGGAGTAGCAGAAAATCAAGCTGCAGTTGTAGCAGCATCTAGGGAATTGGTAGCAACGGTAGATGGAGTCCCAGTGTATCTTGAAGATCGTGCTGCCAATGTTACGACAATGATACAGCCAGCAAATGTAAGCAGTGCACAAGAAATACAATTTGCAGGTTAATGTGCCTTTGAAGAGTCCATTGCAAACATTGCATGACATAGTTACTCATAATGTCGCACCTATTGGTAATATTGTAATTGAGAATCAGCAGTTGGAGGAAGAAGCAGATGATGAATCCACTGCTGCAAACTTTAAACAGATTGCAAGAGAAGTAGATATATCACCAGTATCTAGTCCTAAAGCAGTAACGAAGGGCAAGAAATCACAGCACAAAGAAGAAGTTCAACCTACAAGAGTACTGCCCAAGAGGGCAGCTTCACATGGTAAGTGATGATGAAGGTTCTTATATGGAATATTAGGTCTGTTAATACAGAACAGGCCTTCCCAAGAGTGATCAATATGCATCGTGAACATAATTTGGAGCAATTTCAAAAAGCTGGACATATACAAAGGTATAGGAGAAGATTGTACATGGAGGATGCATATTCTAATATAAACTGGAAGATATGGTTGTTTTTTAATGTAAACTTGGAGTGGAAATTGGTGATGGACACAGAGCAGCAGGTAACTATTAAGTTAATGCATCACGATATTGATAAGAAAATTATCATGACTTTTGTCTATGCTAAATGTGATGCTTTGGAAAGATTAGAACTATGGGACAATTTGTACTATCTAGCCAGTGACATGGAGAAGCCTTGGATGGTAGGAGGTGACTTCAATGTATTTTTAAATGAAGAGGAAAAAATAGGAGGATTGCCAGTATTACCACCAGAGTATGAGGACTTTGCATACTGTGTTAATTCGTGTGGCTTGTTTGATCAAGGATATAAGGGCAACCCATTTACATAGTGGAATGGGAGGTCGAATTCTGAGTGTATCTTTAAAAGATTGGAGAGGATTTTAGTGAATTTACAATTCCAAAATCTGTTTCCAACTGTTGATGTGGAGCACTTGATCAGAATTGGATCTGATCATGCTCCATTGCTCATGATCTGTGGAGAACAGGCAGCAACATTTGTGAAACCTTTCATATTTTTAAATTTCTGGACCAAGCATGAAGCTTTCATTGAAGTAGTAAGACAGAATTGGACAGCTGATTTTATAGGTGATCCTTATCTTATGTTTAAGCATAAACTTAAGAAAGTAAAGGTAGCATTATCTAAGTGGAGCAGGGAGATGTTTGGAGATATCTTTAAGCAACTTGATATACTAGAAGACATTGTGAAAGTAAAGGAGATGTTGTTCTAGGAAGATCCTTCAAGAGAAAATAGAATGGTGCTTCAAAAAGCACAAGCAGAACTTAAGAGATATCTGAGCATAGAGGAACAATATTGGAAGCAGAAGGCTGAAATGACATGGTCTAAGGAAGGTGACAGAATACAAGATTCTTCCATAATCATGTTAATGGGAAAAGGCAGAAGTTACAATTAAAAAGGATACAAAATGATAATGGAGATTGGCTAGAAGACCAAGAGCAATTGTCTAAGGCAGCAATTGAATTTTATCAAAAGCAGTTTACAAATGAAGGTGACACTGCCGATTTCTCAATGCTAGACAATGTGCCCCCGATGGTCTCTATAGATATCCAAACATAGAGGAGGTAAAAGCAGCTATTTTTTGAATTAAGTGGAGAGAGTGCTAGTGGTCCAGACGGCTTCACTGGACTTTTTTACCAGGTATGTTGGGATGTCATTGGTATTGATATTCATAGTATAGTACTGCACTTCTTTGAAGGTGCTCCTTTGCCTAAATCGATCACTCATACTAATTTAGTGATGTTGCCTAAGAAGTCCACAGTTCAAACTTTCTCAGATTTAAGGCCTATATTTAGCTTGAGTAACTTCATTAACAAAGTTATCTCAAGAGTGATTCACCATCGATTAGAAGGGTTCCTGCCTAGTTATATATCACAAAATCAATCTGGCTTTGTAAAAGGCAGGAGTATTTTTGAGAATATACTACTCACACAGGAGATTGTCACTGATATAAGGATGAGAGGAAAACCTGCTAATGTGGTAATTAATCTTGATATGGCAAAGGCTTATGATAGGGTGTCTTGGAAGTACTTACTGCACGTATTAAGAAGGATGGGCTTTGCTGAGCATTTCATAACTATGGTTTAGAATTTACTATCTAATAATTGGTACTCTGTGTTAGTGAATAAACAATTGACAGGATTTTTCAAATCAACTAGGGGGGTGAAGCAAGGAGATCCTTTATCTCCTGCCTTATTCATTCTTTCTGCGGAAGTACTATCGAGATCACTGAATAAGTTATTTGAGGATAGATCATATGTGGGATTTGGAATGCCAAAGTGGTCAGATCCTTTGAATCACTTGGCATATGCTGACGACACCATTATTTTTGCTTATGCACATGCCAAAGGGTATGAGGGTGTCAGGACAGCTGATCAACAAGGCTAAAAGCTCTTTCCATATGCATACCAATGCAGCACATAGGCTTGTTCGAATAGTTGAAGATATTACAGGCTTTACTAGAGGTCAGTTTCCATTCAAATACTTGGGATGTCCTATCTTTTACACTAGGAGAAGAAAGGAGTATTACAATGATCTTATTAAAAAAGCAAAGAATAAGGTACATTCTTGGAAGGGCAAGCTCCTATCATTTGGAGGAAAGGCTACTCTAATTACTAGTGTGCTTCAAAGCATGCCAGTACATATGCTTTCAGTGCTCAATCCTCCAAATAATGTAAGGGAGCATTTGCACAAAATGTTTGCCAGATTCTTCTGGAGCAACAAGGAAGAAGGAAGGAGTAGACATTGGGCATCATGGCAAAATTTGTGCTCACCTAAGGAGGAAGGAGGTCTAGGATTCAGATCGTTATAGGATGTATCAAAATCATTATTTTCGAAGTTGTGGTGGAGGTTTAGAACTACAAAAATATTGTGGTCTAACTTTATGTGGAACAAGTATTGTAAGAAGGAATTACCTATTGTTGTGCAATTTAGAGAAGGATCGCATGTTTGGAAACAAATGTTGATGGCACGAGACAGTGTAGAACATGAGATTATGTGGGAATTGAAGAGTGGTACAACAAGCATATGGCATGAAAATTTGACAGGATTAGGGGCTTTATATCATGTTGTTCCAGAAGAATTTCAGATACAAGAAGACTTTCAAGATGTAAGTAAACTGCGACAAGAAGGAACATGGATTGATCAGTTATTGGAGCAGTTATTACCAGAAGATATAGCCACGCATGTGTAGGAGAATGTAGATTATAATGACGCTGACAGTGGCTGGGATAGACCATATTGGATGCGAACTCCATCGGGGAAATTTTCAGTGACTAGTGCTTGGCAGATCTTGAGGCATCGAACTAATTCAAACAAAGAATTTGGATTGATGTGGACTAAGGGACTACCATTTAAGATTTCATTCTTTCTATGGAGATTGTGGAGGCAAAAGATAGCTACAGATGATTTATGGAGAAGATAGGGATACATAGTTACATCGAGATGTTGGTGGTGTCAACATCCTCAAGAAGAGACAATCAATCATATATTTTTGAGCAGTCCCACAGCTGTGAAAGTATGGAAAATGTTTATGGGAGCAGCAGGAATCACAGTACCTCTTGTATCACAGTACCTCTTGTATGGAGGCAGTGTGTGATCGAATAGGGTCTGTCATGAAGTGAACAAGACATTGTATTATTTAGCAAAGAGTAGGTATCCATGGCTAACCAATATCCCTATATTATGGCCGGATATGATTCAATATTTAGAAGCTTATAAACCAGTGGTTGTAACTAAGAGAATAATATGGCAGTTTCCATATCGAGGGTGGTATAAAAGCAACACAGATGGTGCTTCGAAGGGTAATCCTGGGCCGAGTTCCTTTGCTTTTTGTGTGAGGAATGATGATGGTGATTTTTTGTATGCTAAAGAAGTGGACATAGGAATCATTACTAATATGGTGGCTGAAGCAAAAGGAATGGTACAAGGACTGCAATACTGTGTTGAGAAAGATTTACATCAACTCATTCTAGAAACAAATTCATTGATTTTGCAGAAGGTGATAGATGGAGATTGGGATCCACCTTGGTCGATTAGTTCAGAAGTGAAGAAGATTAAAGGGCTGATGAACAACTTCAATGTGATTGTGCAGCATGTATTGAGGGAGGACAACACAATAGCAGATTTTTTAACTAACATGGTTTTTTCTTTTGCAGGTACCTTACAGTTCAATTCATTTAACGAATTACCAAGTGCAGCAAGGAAGATCATCAACCTAGACAAACTTCAAACACCTAATCTAAGGATCAGAATTGCCAAAAGAAGAGCTCCAGATTAATGGTGGATTATCAAACACCTGAACAGTGGCCTATCTGCAGATTATTTCATACAGTGTTGGAGCATTTTCCAGTGGTATTAGCATGTTCTCATGCTCATTCTGGAGGTGTGATAATGTTGTATGAAGAGTTTACTATAGGTCAGCGGGGTATTAGAAGAGTGATAGATCAAATGTTAACTAGATTCGACTATGGTTTTGCTAGTTACCGAGAGAAGAGGTTACTGCAATTTGATGCCAAGATGACATTCTTCAGATGTTGGATCATCGAGACTAACATAGAAGGGTGGATGAATCTTGAGCAATATCGATGTCATTCTATCAAGGTTAATTAATCGAGGACAATGTTAGAGATCAGTCAAACCCGGACTTGTCAAGACATACTGATTAACATCGACACCAGTCTATCGAGGGTGAATTATCGAATACCTAATCAGTGGTTTAGGTAAAGTACTATCTATACGATATTAGAACACTATCCAGTGGTATTAGCATATTATCATGCTCAGTTTGGAGGTGTGATAATGTTGTATGGAGAGTATAAGATTAATCACTGTTACATAAGGAGAAAGTTGGATCAAACAGTAAGCATAATCGATGATGATATTGAGTGTGATTGACATCAGAAGGGGGCACTGCCAGGTCTATATCGAGAGGAAATTTTTCATATGTTGGAACTTGGTTCTAACATAGGAAAATGGATGATTCTTGTGGTAAACCGAAGTGTCGTTAAGGAAGATAGGTTAGTTCGAAATCAGAAAATCGAGGCCATACTATCGAGGCCTTACTATCGAAAGCAGTATCAATCGAAGTCAGTGCTGCTGTAATCGAAGTCATTGCTACTGTAATCGAGCTTCAAAATCATGTCTGCGTCGAGGACATATTGTTCAAGACCGATACCATCAATTTGAAGACAATCATTCGAAGCCACATCAGTTTATCGAGGTCAACTAAGCTCACTTCGAAATCAGATCAAAGCCACATTGTCCAAATCATTCGAAGTCAATTCCAACAAGTACGTAAACAATGGAAAACCTGCAGAAAAATTCATACAGCATTAGAGCATTGTCCAGTGGTATTAACATGTCATCATGCTCAGTTTGGAGGTGTGATAATGTCGTATGGAGAGTATCAAGCAGGCTGGTATTTCATAAATCACAGGATCGAGATCAACTTGCTGAAGAACGATGCCAGTTTATTGAAGTTACTGCTATCAACAAGCATTCTTTAGATGTAAGAAAAGGAAGATAGAAGAACAAGCTCACATTTATTACTGCAATAATTCAAGTATTCGCATCAATTTAAGATCAACAGTGCTATTTCTAGTTCGAAGCCATACCATAGAAGACAATCTATCGATGCCAGTTTATTGTTTATTGATGAGGGTGGAATATCAAACACCTAAATAGTGGCAAAGTTGCAATATAATCTATATGATGTTGGAACATTATCCAGTGGTATTAGCATGGTATCATGCTCAATCTGGAGGTGTTTTAATGTTGTATGGAGAGTATAATGTAGGCCATTTTTACATAAGAAGAGAGTTGAATCAAATACCATGTAAAATCGATGATGATTTTGTTTGTGTTCGAGATCAGGCTAGTTCAAAGTCAGCTGATCGAGGCCAGAAGCTAGACACACTCCAAGTGCCAGTTCGAACTCACAGCTTTGAATACATGATGCTGAAACCACCAATTTGCGAAGCCTACTCTTGAAGTTCTTAAGATCGAAGGACGGTGCACTCTACTGTCGAGCCACAACAGTCAAGAATAAGGAACCAACGATACAATGTGAAGGAAGATGGAGATTCACGTTTTCCATGTCCATTGGAACGCAAAACTTGGCGCCTGGTGAGAGCAATAGAGGTGCTACATTGAACTTTTGCACTTGGCAGGTGAATACACATGCCTTCAGGGATGGGAAGTTGGTTGCGCTACGAGTTGTAATAGATAGTTTTCATATAATTAGTAGATCTAGAATTAGTTTTACATTTTTAATAGTTCTTGACAATTTGTAAACTTTGTTTTATATATATATATATAGCCCCTCTAGGCAAGCAGCCAAGAGGTATATTTTCTAAAAAAAAGGTCCAAAAGATGAAAATGAAATAAACTCTCAACCTAAGCACTTTTCTGCCTAGCAATTTCGCATCTGCGGGCATAGGGTCGCACCTGCGACGCTGCATCTGCGGAAAAATCCATGGCAGGTGTGGTTCCAACTAAGGCTTTGAGGACTCACACCTGCGGACCCTTAAGCGCATATGCACAAGCGCATATGCGGAAGGCCAGTCGCTTCTGCACGTCCGCTTCTGCGGAACACCGACCGCCTCTGCTGTCTCAGATGGACAAGTCCAATTTCCCTTCTACGGCTTGAGGGCCACTACTGCGGTACCGCACCTACTGCCCAAAGTGTGCAGGTGCAATTGCACCAGACACAGTAATGGTTCAGCAATCAAACAAGTCCAAAATGGTTCTGAATTCAATCTGAACACACCTGAGGCCCCCGGGACCCCGTCCAAATATACCAACAAGTTCCAAAACACATAATGGACCTACTCGAGGAAAAAAATCACATCAAACAACATCGATTCAATGAATCGCAACCCAATTCAAGCCTATTGAAACTATGAACATCCAACTTCCAAAACTAACGCCGAATCATACTAAAACAACTCCGATTGACCTCAAATTTTGCACACAAGTCATAAATGACATGACGGACGTACCAACTTCCGGAATCAGAATCTGACCCCGATATCAATAAAGTCAACTCCCAGTCAAATTTCTCAACCTTCCATACCTTCAACTTTCTAACTTTCGCCAATTCAAGCCGAAACGACCTACGGACCTCCAAATCAACATCCGGACACGCTCCTAAGTCCAAAATCACCATATGGAGCTATTAGAACCATCAAAACTGCATTCCGTATTGGTATACGCAAAAGTTAAGCTACGGCCAACTCTTTCAACTTAAGCCTCCAACTTAAGGTCTATGTGTCCCATTTCACTTCAAAACTCACCTGAACCAAGACCAAACACCCCCGGCAAGTCACATAACCACCATACAATATAGAGGAGGCAATAAACAGGGGATCGTATGCTCAAAACAACCGGCCGTGTTGTTACATCCTCCCCCTCTTAAAACCAATTTCGTCCTCAGACGAGTATAGAGACATACATGAAGTGGTGAAAATATAAGGATAACAGCTACGCATATCATGCTTAATCTCCCAAGTCGCCTCCTCGACTGGTTGACCCCTCCAATGAACCTTCACTGAAGCAATGCTCTTCGACCTCAACTTTCGGACATGTCTGTCCAAAATGGTTACAGGCTCCTCAACATAAGACAAATCCTTGTCCAACTGGACTAAGCTGAAAATCAACACATGAGATGGATCACCATAATACTTCGGGAGCATAGAAACATGGAATACTGGATGAGCTGCAGCTAGACGAGGTGGCAATGCAAGCTTGTAGGCCACCTTACCAATCCTCTCAATAATCTCAAGAGGTCTGATATACCTAGGGCTCAACTTGCCCTTCTTCCCGAACCTGATAACACCCTTCATGGGAGAAACCCTGAGCAAAACCCGCTCTCCAACCATGAATACAACATCACCGAACCTTCCGATCCGCATAACTCTTCTTTCTAGATTGGGCTGTACGAAGTCAATCCTAATTCAACTTAACCTTTTCCAAAGCATCCTGAACCATGTCAGTACCCAATAGCCTAGCCTCACCCAGCTCAAACCAACCAACCGAAGACCGACACCGCCTCCCATACAAGGCCTCATACGGAGCCATCTGAATGCTTATTTGGTAGTTGTTATTGTAGGCAAACTCCGCAAGGGGCAAGCACTGATCCCAAGAACCCCCCGAACTCCATAACACATGCACAAAGCATATCCTCCGATATCTGAATAGTGCGCTAGAACTGTCCATTTGTTTGAGGGTAGAATGTTATACTCAACTCAACCCATGTGCCTAACTCACACTGTACGGCCTTCCAAAATCGTGATGTAAACTGCGTACCTCGGTCAAAGATGATGGATACCGGCACGCCATGAAGTCTGATGATCTCGCGAATATAGACCTGAGCCAACTGCTCTGAAGAATAAGTAGTCACTATTGAAATGAAATGAGCCAACTTGGTCAATCAGTTGACAATCACCTATACTGCGTCAAACTTCTTCTGAGTCTGTGGGAGCCCAATAACGAAATCCATGGTAACTCGCTCCCATTTCCACTCGGGAATCTCAAGCCTCTAAAGTAACCCACCAGGGCGCTGATGCTCGTACTTCACCTGCTGACAATTTTGGCACCGAGCTATATAATACACTATGACTTTCTTCATCTTCCTCCACCAATAGTGCTGCCTCAAGTCCTGATACATCTTAGCGGCACCCAGATGAATGGAGTACCATGAACTGTGGGCCTCCTAAAGAATAACCTCACGCAGACCATCGACATTGAGAACACATAGCCGGCCATGCATCCGTAACACGCCGTCATCACCAATTGTAACCTCCTTGGCATCGCCGAGCTGAACTTGTCCTTGAGGACAAGCAAATAGGGGTCGTCATACTGATATGATCATATAGAGAAGACCGAGAAACCACGCAAGCTAGAATTTGACTCGGCTACGAAACATCCACTTTAATAAACTGGTTGGCCAAGGCCTAAACATCTAATGCTAATGGCCTCTACGCTGTCGGTAGATATGCTAAACTGCCCAAACTCTCGCCTTTCCATTCAAGGCATCGGCCACAATATTTGCCTTCCCGGGATGATATAGAATAGTGATATCATAGTCCTTAAGCAACTCTAATCATCTCCGCTATTGCAAGTTAAGATCGTTCTGTTTGAACAGATGTTGTAGACTCTGATGGTCAGTATAGGCCTCGTAGGGGACACCGTACAAATAGTGCCGCAAAATCTTCAGGGCGTGAACAATAGCTACTAATTCTAGGTCATGGATAGGATAATTCTTCTCATGCACCTTCAGCTGTCTAGACGCATAGGCAATCGTCCTACCATCATTTATCAACACCGTGCCAAGGCTAACACGTGATGCATCACAGTACACAGTGTAAGACCCCAAACTCGTAAGCAACACCAATACTGGGGTTGTAGTTAAAGTAGTCTTGAGCTTTTGAAAGCTCTCCTCACACTCCTCGGTCCACCTAAATAGAGCAATTTGGTCTTAGGTGCAGCAATAGATGAGAAACCCTCTACGAAACGACAATAACACCATGCCAAACCTAGAAAACTCCGGATCTCAGTGGCTGAAGACAGCTCTGCACTGCTTCAATCTTCTTCCGATCTACCTTGATCCCCTTACTCGACACCACATGACGCAAAAACGTAACCGAATCAAGCCAGAATTTACACTTTGAAAATTTTGCATACAACTTCTTTTCTCTCAAGGTCTGGAGTACGATCCTCAAATGCTGCTCATGATCCTCCCGGCTATGGGAGTACACCAAGATGTCGTCAATAAACACAATGACGAATGAGTCAAGATAGGGCTGGAATACTCTATTCATCATGTGCATAATGCTGCTAGGGCATTGGTCAGCCTAAATGACATCACAAGGAACTTGTAGTGACCATACTGGGTCCTAAAAGCAGTCTTCAGAATTTCAGGATCCTGAATCTTCAAGTGATAATAACCTGACCGCAAATCAATCTTGGAGAACACCTTGGAATCCTGTAGATGATCAAATAAGTCATCAATGCATGAAAATGGATACATGTTCTTCACTGTTACCTTGTTCAACTATCGATAATTAATACACATGCACATAGAACAATCATTCTTCTTTACAAACAAGAAAGAAGCACCCCAAGGTGACACACTAGGCCGAAAGAAATCCTTATCAAGCAACTCTTGCATTGCTTCTTTAACTCCTTCAACTCTGCTAAGGCCATACGATATGGTGGAGTAGAAATGGGCTGAGTGTTTGAAAACAAATCAATATCAAAATCGATATCCCTATCCGGCAACATGCCCGGAAGATCTATCGGAAATACATCTGGATAGTCTCTCACTACCGGAACTGATTCAACGGTAGGAGTATTAACACTGACATCCCTCACAAAGGCTAAATATGCATCACACCCCTTCCCAACCATCCGTTGTGCCTTAAAGAAAAATACCATCTTGCTAGGAACATAATCCAGAGTACCCGTCCACTCCAACCGCGGCAAACCTAGCATAGCCAATGTCACCGTCTTGGCGTGACAATTGAGAATAGCATGATAGGGCGACAACCAGTCCATGCCAAAAATAACATTAAAATCTACTATACTGAGCAACAATAGATCAACTCTGGTCTCAAAACCACCAAGAATAACTAAACACGACCGATACACTCGGTCAACAACAATGGAATCTCCTACAGGCATAGACACATAGACTGGAGAACTGATTCGCTCAAATTACACCTTAATAATAGTGTAAGCGATCGATGTCAAATATAGTAACCCAACAAGGTTGGGGTCGAATCCCTCAGGGAATAGGTGTGAAACTATTATCTAATTAATGTAATATTTGACTAAGTCGTAATTCTATCAAGTACGTCAAATAGAATAAAGAAGTGTTGAATATATAAGTAAACAAAAACTAAAAAAACTAATTTTTATAGTGTGAATGTGAAAAATATGAATTTAAGAGACCAAGGTTGTGTCCCCCTTAATGTAGTAGAATGTTCTTGATATTAATATTGAATACCTTTCTTGATATGCAATTGATGTTTAATTTACTACCCAATATTTCCCAATATTTGGATAATGTATCCTCTCTGCGATTCTCCCGAATACAAAAGAGTCAAGCTTAAGAACAACCAATTAAGCGCCAAATTAAAACCTACTTATTCCTAAGAGATTTTGTTAAACAAGGTTTAAAGCCTTGAGTTTTTGTTATTTATCTCTACCAAACTCTATCTCACTTTTCCAAGATAAGATAGAGCTAATTGGCTTTCGTTAATGTTTGCAACCACTAACGATTAAGTGAAGAACAAGAAATAAATAAATATCAAGCTTCCTTCGAAATTGGATTCAATATCAAAATCTCAACACGTTCTACCCATCTAGGGTTCACAACCTCAGCGTTTGAGTTTAGCTACACATGCTGATAATTAAAGAACAAGGAAGAGTAATTAATATCATCTTACAAAAATAGAGGGTTTTCGATCACCAAAGGCTTCTAAGAATTCAAAATAGTCAATTGCCGTACTTTTTACTCCAAGTTCTGACAAGACTCCCTTCACAAAACCCTATAAAACCTATTTATAGAGGCCCAAAACCCGAGGCGAATGTCGGTCAGCTTTGCCCTTGTTGAATAATACGAACCGCATTTCTGTCGCAGAACAGAAATGTGGACCGCAAATCATCATCGTCCGTCGCAAACTCTACCAGAAAATTTTGCTCCCATCGCGTTTTGATTCGCGGTTCGCATGTTGATTATGCGATCGCGATATGCGATTGCATTCTCCACTCTGATTCTCACCCAAAACTCTGTTTGTGTTTGCGATTGCACCTGGCTATTTTGCGGTTCGCATTCCCGTTTTGCGGTCGCATTTGCGACCGCATTCTCGACATGAAGATTGGCCTAGAGTTCTGTCCTAGTTTGCGATCTGCCTGTGGAATATGTGGTTCGCATTTTCAGTTTGCGACCGCATACTTGTACTCGCGATGATTTTAACTTCTTTTCTTGTCTTCAGCTAACTTTTTGAACTCTTTTCTGTCCTTCTGGGTCCTTACACTCACTATGCTGCAAATACACTAAAATTACATAAGTATCATGAGAAATAGCAAGTAAAACAAGTTAAACTTTAAGCAAATAGTATCAAAATGTGCCGAAATTACCCGGCACATCAAGAACTCAAAGAATCACGGGATATACCCAAATACGGAGCAAAGTAAGATGATACATATGGAAGTAGATCCTGGATAAAATAAGATCGATGCATCCCTATGACAAACCAGAACAATACCTGTGATAACTGAGTATGATGCAACTATCTTCGTCCTACACAGAAGAGCATAACATCTGGCATGGCCTCCCCTCTAGGGCGACCCCTACCCTCCTAACCTCCACCCCTAGCAGGCTGAGCAGGTAGAGTGTCAACTGGTGCGGTAACCACGGCCTGAGAAGTCCAGGGACCTTGTCGAATACGTGGAGCCTAAGTAGTCTGTGGAGGTTCACCCCTCCTAAGTCTGGGTAGTCCCTCACCATATGACGAGTATCGCCACACTCAAAACAAGCTCTCGAAGGACGCAGCTGCTGAAACTTGCTCGGACCTGTTCCGCTGGACTAACCGCTGAAAGCACCCCGTGCAGGAGGTGCACTAGACAGTGGCGGTGTATATTGGGAAACCTTGAGACTTGGGAGTAGCCGGAATACCACTGGTAGCTGGAAGTGCTGAATTAAATAGACGGCTCACATAACCTCTACCATGACGGGCTGCAACTAGGGCATGGGCACCACTATTTGTGCTAGAATCTTGAGGCCTCTTGGCCTTCCTGTCCTCTCTCCCTCGGCACCGCATATCCTCCAATCTTAGAGCGATCTCTACCACCTACCAGTATGGGGTATCAGTCTCCAACTCTCGAGCCATGCTGAATCTAATACCATAGTTGAGCCCCTCGATAAATCTACAGACTCGCTCTCTGATTGTGGAAAGTAAGGTAGGTGCATGTCTAGACAACTCGCTAAACCTGACAGCATACTTTGATACGGTCATAGCACCCTGGCGCAACCACTCAAACTCCGTGCCCTATGCATCCCAAATGCTCTGGGAACAAATTCTCTCAGGAACATCTCTAAAAACTAAGCCCGTGTGAGTGAAGTTGTCTCGGCAGGGCTACCCTCCATATAAGTCTGCCACCACAAGTATGCTGGTCCCGATAGCTAGAAAGTAGTGAAAGCCACCACGCTAGTCTCCACTATACCCACGGTACAAAGAATACGGTGGCACTTATATAGAAAGCCCAGTGCGTCCTCTGTAGCTAGGCCACTGAAAGTAGGAGATGGTACTTTTTGTGCCTCCCTAGCCTGAGCTGCTCCTCCTCAGATGCTGCTGCCCTAACCTCGGGCTGAACTGGGATAACCGGCTACACTGGTATAAACTCTAGGACCTAGTGGACATGGACCCGCTGCTCTGGGGTACGGGCTTCTAGAATTTGTGCTCCTCCCTCGACGCGAGATGTGGCTGTTGCAAGTAGAATCAACTCCGCCTGAGCTAGAGTACCAAACATGCTCAAGAACTGGACGGGAGTCTCCTAAAGTGCAAGGGCAGTAACAGGCGCATCAGGTGCCTGCCCCCCAACTGTAGCTACTGGTGGCTCCTCTGTTGCAACTCGGGCAGGTGTTGTGGATGCACCACGTTCCCCTCCTTGGCCTCTGCCTCGGCCCCGGCCTCTTGAGGCTTTACTAGGAGGTGCGGGTGTCTAATCATCAGATCCAGTCGTGCGTGTCCTCACCATCTGTGAAAGAATAGAAAGACAAAAATTAGAATTTCGAAGTCAACAAATTTGCATGATAAGGAATCAAAGAAGTGAAGCTTTTCCTACCAGTTCCATAGCCTCTCGAAGTTAAGTAAAGACGTCTCTGTACCGACCCGCGAGACTCTACTAAACCTGCTTGTGACTAGTAACACCTATGAACCTAGAGCTCTGATACCAGCTTGTCACGACCCCAATTTCCCTCCATAGGATGTCGTGATGGAACCTAGTCTCTAAGACTAAGTAAGCCTAACATACATGCAGGATATAAATCAGATAATGATAAAACTCTCAAGTAACTCAGCAACTATTATAAAAGAACTCTGCAACTCAAAAGAATAAACTCCCCAAAATCCGGTGATATCAAGTCACAAGCTCTACAAGAGTATACCGAATATCCCTATACAACAGTATCTATAAGAAGGAAAATAAAATAGAACTAGATAGAGGGTGACTCCGAGGTCTGCAAACACCGGCAGATATACCTTGAAGTCTCCAAATCCGAACTCAACTCACCGGTGCCTGGGCTTGTAAGAGGTACCTCGATCTGCACAAAAGATGTGCAGAAGCGTAGCATACGTATACCAAAACAATACCCAGTAATTGCCAAGTCTAACCTCGGTAGAGTAATGACGAGGTCAAGTCAAGGCCCTACTGGAATAAATAAGAAAACTGAACAAGTATATATCACTGTGTGATAATGATAAACAATGGAAATGAGAAAATAACGTGATATACCAAGAAAAGCTAGAGTAAACTAAGTCAAATAAGGCATCCACAGAAGAAAACAAGAAATGATATTCCAAGGAAACAAAGAAACCAAATAAACAAGTGATGTAATAGAAAAGTATCAACAAGAATCACTACCGAGGTACCGCCTCGTAGTCTCATGTCACAAAACAATTCACAATCTTTCCTTATATCACTGTGGGAGCCTTGCATTTAGTTTTGAAAATTATTTTTCCCGAAATAGCTTATCGCATTTTAGCCTACCTTATCACACCACGTGGCTTCAAGTAGTTCCCCTACTAGCAACACGCATATCAATCCCACCTTATTTCACCACATGCGTTTCAACCCCAATCCTTATACCATTGCATGCGTATCAATATCACAATATATCACAAGTAGCACCTCAAGTGCCCAATATCGCAACTTGCCAATGAAGTCAACAATAATAGTGTTTTCACAATAAATAGCCCATCGCTCAACCATAATATGCAGAAGAGTCTCAACAATAACAACCGAAAGTGAATAACTCAACAAGAATGGTATTTCACAACTTTACAACTTTGCCTCAATGTGAATCACGCCCTTTATAACTCAACACCAATTTCAACAATATGATATTCCAAGAAATAACAACTTCAGTTAAGGAACTCAATGGTTAAATAATAAATGAGGAATAGAGAAAACAATAACTTCAACTAAACATGTAAAAACAATTAAAGAGTAAGAAATAAGACAAGTAGAGCATGTGAAGACAGACTAAAGATGAAGAATATAACATATTATGGTAACTCAATTAAAGGCATGAAAGGAATCTACATAGCTAAACCTGGTTCATCACCTCAGCTAGCCCGCGTACACACTCGTCACTTTGTGTACACGGCTTTCACATATCACAATTAACACAAAACGACATCAATCCTAAGGTGTAATTCTCCCACACAAAGTTAGGCAAGATACTTACCTCAAAACACGCTAACTCAATCCACTAGTAAGCTTTTCCCGCGATTATCCAACTCTAAACAGCTCAAATCTTGCCAAAACAACATCATACCATAAATATAAACTATAGGAAGCTATTTCGAACAATAAAGTTATGATCTTTAAAGAGAAATAAAAAGCCAACTCAAAAATTCAACCTTGGGCCCCCATCTCAGAACCTGACCAAACTTAAAAAATCTAAACACCCATTCGATAATGAGTCCTACCATACAAAAATTACTCAAATCCGACTTCAAAACGCCTTTCAAATCCCCAAAATTTAGTCCAAAAAATTTTCACAATTTTTCCCAAATTTCCAATTCAAATATCTAATTAAATGATGAAAATAATAATGGATTCATGTAATATGTCCAAATCTAAGTTAGAATCACTTACCCCGATGGTTTTCTTGAAAGTCCCTCGAAATATCGCCACAAACGGAGCTCTCTATATCCAAAAGATGAAAATGAAATAAACTCTCGACATAAGCCCTTTTTTGCCTAGCGATTTCACATTTGCGGTAACAGGGACGCAGCTGCGACGCCACACCTGCGAAAAAATCCATCACAGATGTGGTTCCAACTAAGGCTTTGAAGACTCGCACCTGCGGACCCCTAAGCACATCTGCGCGTCCACTTCTGCGGAACACTGACTGCATCTACGGTCCCAGATGGCCAAGTCCAATTTCACTTCTACCGCTCGAGGGCCACTAATGCGGTGTAGCACCCGCGGCCAAAAGTGCGCAGGTGCGATTGCACCAGACACAGCATTGGTACAGCAATCACACAAGTCCAAAATAGTTTCGGATTCAATCCAAATCACACTCGAGGCCCCCGGGACCCTGTCCGAATATACCAACAAGTTTCAAAACACATAACGGACCTACTCGAGGCAAAAAATCACATCAAACAACATCAATTCAATGAATCGTAATCCAATTCAAACCTATTGAAACTATGAACGCCTGACTTCTAAAACTAACGCTGAATCATACCAATACAGCTCTGATTGACCTCAAATTTTGCACATAAGACATAAACAACATGACGGACCTATTCCAACTTTCGAAATAAGAATCTCCTGGATATCAATAAAAGTCAACTCCCAGTCAAACTTCTCAACCTTCCAGACCTTCAACTTTCTAACTTTCGCCAATTCAAGCCGAAATGACCTACGGATCTCCAAATCAACATCTGGACAAGCTCCTAAGTCCAAAATAGCATACGAAGCTATTGGAACTGTCAAAATTCTATTCCGCAGCCGTCTACACAAAAGTCAAACTACGATCAATTCTTTCAACTTAAGCCTCCAACTTAGGGACTATGTGTCCCATTTCACTCAGAAACTCACCCGAACCAAAACCAAACACCCCCGGCAATTCACATAACCACCATACAACATATAGGAGGCAATAAATAGGGGATTAGAGCTAAGATACTCAAAACAACCGGCCAGGTTGTTACATGTTCCCCCTACAGATTAGTCGTATTCCCCTTGAGGACCTGTTTCTCACCTTCAATTTTCTTTCCCCTTTTGGCATCATAAAAATAATGTTACAAGTAAATACAAAAAAAAAAAGGTCCAGCAAAGTTAACTCATGCCACTTGTGTGCACACAACATAGCAAAAAACAGAACACAAGAGTGTAACATGCATAGAAAAGGACTAAGATGCTCATTAAATTTAAAGAGAAGAAAAAGAAGTACTAGTACCATAATTACAAAAGCATCCACAAAATAAAGACATTAAAGTACCACAGTCATAGGGACAAAAAATGAAAACAGGACACTGGGAATATAATACGGACTGATACACTAGACACTGACAAGGGGACAATTTAGGGGGCACTGGAAGAGGAAGGGAAAGAGGAAGGGGCAAGGTCTTTGAGGAGAACATCCACTCGAGCATTAGTAAACCGCTGCTCATTGATCAACTGCTCTTTCAGGTTCTCAACCTGTTTCCTCAGCTCTGCATTCTCAGATGTCAAGCGGACAACCTCTGCACCATGAGCACTACTAGAACCAGGTTCCTCTCTAGCTTGACTGAGCTGCCCTTCAAGAATGGCATTCCTTGCCTTCAGCCTCCTTATCTCCTCATTGGCAGCACTCTGAGCATCAATCAACTGAGAAATTATAGAAATGCTGCCAACCCTTACTTTTTTATCAATACACTCGCATTCCTCCAAGGTATTCATTGAGAACATTTGCTTACGAGTTCCACAGTTGCTCTCCCTAAGGGGACTTTGAAATGTTCAAAAACTTTGGTGAGCAGGAACCCATACGGCAACCCATGGTTCCCATCCTTGAAGTCTGCCACCTTCTTCATCTGTTCAATCAAGATTCCGAGCAAGTTGATAGCAGTGTATTCGTCCAATGCCTCCAAGAGAACCAGGTCCGCTATCGATGCAATGGATTGTCTTTCAGCTCGAGAGCAGGATCTTGTTCACCATCCCAAACATGAGCTGGTATTTTGGAAGCAGTGCCTTCTTGTGCACTTATTCCCCTTGCTAAACAGCCTGAGGCTTTATAATAACCTTCCTAAAACTTAGAAAACAGGTCCCCTTAACAATCGAAATCCCCTTAGCAGGCACATCAAGAATACTTCCCAGTACAGCTTCATCCATCACAAAATCCACTCCATTGACCTTCAGGCGGATGTTGTCATCCTCCACAGTGTGAACAGATCAGCATAGAAACTGCAAACTTCCTCCTCATAGACCTTTGGACTCTGAACAATAAACAGATGAGTCCACTTCTGAAATTCGCAAATTTCAACTAACTGCCTCACACCTGACTTGTTAAGAATGTTAGTATCAAACACTCTGCCCCACAACACTTTTTTCTTATTCAGCTTTGCTTTCCTTTCACTTTCAGACACTTCCACTCTTGCCCTTTTTGAGGAACCAAGTCCCTCACTGTCACTTGGCTTTCTCTTGTGAGATTTCTTCTTTTCAGTACTTTTCTCCTTTCCAGTAGGCTTCGCCTTCTCACCAGACTCCTTATTCTCAACACTCTTCTCTCCACCACCTTTAGCACCCTTCACATAAGACACTTTCTTGGATTTCACAAGCACAGTCTTCTTAGCGGATTTACAAATAAGGGAAGCAGGTTAATCATTCACCTCTTCGTCCTCAACTTCCACAACATTGGCCGGAGGCAGATCCTCCTCCTTAACTAATTTACCCGTCTTCACCAATATTTTGCTCGTCTTTCTCTCCTTATTCTCCCTCAAACATTTTCAAGGGCAACTTTCTGCTGCTGGCTAGTGGTGGGTCTTTTAAGAACATGCTCTGTAGAAGTTGTCCCACCACTCCTAGTAGCGATGAACTGGGCTACAGGCACATTGTCATAATCTTCCTCACTTCCATCCTCTTCTTTTTCTAACACAGACTTCATCTCAGTAATCACAAACCCTAAAGGGACTGCATCAAGGTGAGGGGAAGGAATAGGGTCAGTATTGTCCAGGTACTTTCTAGTGGATCATGGAGTTTCATCCCAAGCAGGAGCAGAGTGATCCTCTTGGGCAAAAGGAGCAGGTCCCTCTGTTGGCCCCTTGTAATACTGACTGGTACAAAGCCACCTTGAGACACAATGTCCCCATTTCCATCCCCATTCCCTCTTTTTCCCCCTAAGCCCCAGTACTCACATCACCAAACACAGACTCCCTTCAACAGCAATAAGTAAAATATTTTCTATAGCTTCTTTTTCACCCAAATCTACCAACAATGCAGAATTAGTAGGAGCTAGAGAGGCATACCTTATGGTGAGAGGAAGTTTAGATCAAAATTTTGAGCAGAGGGGTTGTCAGATCCACCAGATTATTCACCAAGACCAGTGACAACCACTTGGTCCACATTCTCTTCCTCAACCCGCTGACTTGAGACCTCTGTACCTTCTTCCCTTTCCTCCAGTTTCTCTACTTCTATTTTTTCTATGGTAGCGGAGGGAGAGGTCGAAACGACAAACTTCTTAGGAGTATGGTTTTTCCGGCTATGATGGGAACTAGAACTTGACTGAGTAGGGGAAGAGACAGTGTGTGTGGTTGGTTGGAGATGGGGGTTTCAATAGGTGAAGGTTGAGGTTCAATTCTGATGGATGTGGTTCGTGAGACGAAGACACAGTAGGGATTTTCATGGTGGCTTTTGGAGACTCTGATGGCTAAGAAGACATGGTGAATTTTTTAGAGTGAAGACACGAAAGAGAGGGTTTTTCAGAGAGAAGACAAGAGTTTGATGGCTTTGATGTAGACAGTTATGAAAGAGACAAGTCTTTGGGGTTATTTAGAGGGAAGGAGGGACCAATTACAAATGGATGCGATGGAATGGGTAGTCGGGTCGATTTGTAATGGGTGTGACATTTAGGTTTAAAAGATATGGAAAAAGGGCAGACACAATTAATGACATGGCACACTAGCAGGTCAAAATGCGTATGAGCGTAAGAGGAAATTACTAACTTAAGTCACGGGAACTAGGTTCCCTGACTAATTTTGCAAATATGAGCGTCATCCTTCTAACACATTGCAATGTCATTAGCTGCTTGTTTGTCCTATATTTTCCATCCATGTTTACCTGTAATGATATAAAATTGAGTTAGACGTTGCCAGAAAATACTTTTTCACAATTCACCTTGCCATCCTTTCATAGCCAGTCATTGAGGGACCAGGCTCTCAGTTCAATTTGATCAATCACAGGTTCAGTCGATTCTTTTTAAAATGCTCTCTGCTCGATGCTTTGGTGAAGATATCAGCTACCTGGTTCTCTATTTTGCAAAACTTCATACAGATAAGACCCTTTTCAAAATTGTCTCTGAGAAAATGATGTCGCACATCAATATGCTTTGTCCTCTTGTGCTAAACCAGGTTCTTTGCCATACTGAGGGCACTTGTGTTATCACACAGCAATGGCACACAGTCAGAGAATACACCAAAATCTTCGAATTGTTATTTGATCCATAATAGTTGAGCACACCATGATGCAGCTGCTACATATTGAGCTACTTCAGTGGAGAGGGCTGCAGAATTTTGTTTCTTTGTACCCCATAAAATTAAGCATGATCCCAGAAAATGTACCATAACATATATGCTCTTCCTATCCACCATATAACCAGAATAATCAGCATCAGCATCCCCAATTAAGTAGAACTTATCTCCTGAGGGATAATAGAGGACCAGGTCCTCCGTTCCTTTGAGATATCTCAGTATTCTCTTAGCAGCTTTCAAATGAGATTCTTTAGGACTTAATTCGAATCTAGCACATAACCCCACACTGAGCACAATATCAGGTATGCTGACTGTTAGGTACAAAAGTGAACCAATGATACCCCGATACATGGTTTCATTTACAGGGGAACCAGGTTCGTCCATGTCTAGACGAGTGGCGGTAGCAATGGGAGTATCAATAGTCTTTGAACATTCCATATAAAACCTCTTCAGGAGGTCCTTAATGTATTTCTGCTGACTTATCATCGTCCCCTTAAAGGTTTGCTTAAATTGCAGTCCTAGAAAGACGTTTAGTTCCCCATCATGCTCATTTCAAACTCGCTTTCCATAAGCTTGGCAAACTCCTCACATAAGGAGTCATTTGTTGCACCAAAGATGATGTCGTATAGACCTGCACAGTTAGAAGGTTCCTCCCTCTTTTCTTCAGAAAAATAGTGTTGTCAATTTTCCCTCTAGTGAAGCCATTTCCAGAAGGAACCTGGACAAGCTTTCATACCATGCACGAGGGGCCTGCTTTAATCCATATAAGGCATTGTCAAGCTTGAATACATGTTCAGGATACTCATGGCATTCAAAACCAGGTGGTTGTTTGACAAAGACCTCTTCCTTCAAATATCCATTCAAAAATGCACTTTTAACATCCATTTGGAACAATTTGAATTCCATATGAGATGAAAAAGCAATGTGAATTCTGATGGCTTACACTCTTACAACCGGAGCAAAAGTTTCATCCTAATCAATTCCCTCTTCTTGATTATAGCCTTGAATAATTAGCCTAGCCTTATTTCTTGTTGTATTTCCAAACTCATCAAGCTTGTTTCTGAACACCCACCTGGTTCCAATAACTATTCTATCAGAAGGCCAAGGAACCAAGTGCCACACACTGTTCCTCTCAAATTAATGAAGCTTTTCTTGCATAGCAGCAATCCAGTCAGCATCTTTCAGTGCTTCGTTGATATATTTTTGCTCAATTTGAGACAAAAAAGCCGAGAAGGCAAACATGTTTCTTGTCTTTGATCTAGTATGAATTCCTAAATCCAGATGAGTGATTACATTCTGGAGAGGGTTTGAATTTTTGTGCTTCCAATTAGACACCTGAGTCATAGTGAGAAGGACCATGTTCCGCCGTGTAAGACTCATCATTGGTGTCCATGGAAGAGTGAGTACCACTTCTCTACTCAGCATCAGGGGTTCCTTGCATAGTATCAACAACTCTATTTTCTGCTTTGGTTGCTGTGATGGAGGGACCAGGTTCCGCCGAATCAGCTAAAGGTTTTGTTGCATCTTCTTCACTAGAATCATTGACCTGACTCATCAGATCTGCCTTCCCATTTGCCATATCAATGACTTCTCCAGGAACCTTGAATACTCTCCATCTTGATCATTTTTATCAGGTGAATCCTTCCCACTTGGGTGATGTGATTCATCAAAGATTATACGTACGCTTTCTTATGCATATTGTGTTCTTTTGTTGTAGATCTTGTATGCTTTTCTTAGTGAAGAATATCCTAGAAAAATCCCTTCATCACTCTTAGAATCAAATTTTCCCAACGCTTCCTTACCATTATTGAGAATAAAACATTTGCAACCAAATGTTCTTAGGTAAGTCAGCTTTGGTTTTCTCCTATTTAGCAATTCATACAGGGTCTTATTTAGGAGGGACTTGATCATGCACCTGTTTATTAGATTGCAGGCAGTGTTTACTGCCTCAGCCCAAAAGCTCTTTGGTACGCCACTGTCAATTAGCATTGCCCTTGCCATGTCTTCAAGAGTCCTATTTTTTCTCTCCATAACACCATTTTGTTGGGGTGTTCTGGGAGCTGAAAATTTATACCATTTTTAGCATAGAATTCATTAAATTTTACATTGTCAAATTTTCGGCACAGAATTCATCAAATTTTACATTGTCACACTAGGTACCATGATTAGATCTTATGCTTACAACATCATGGCTCATTTTCAGTTGAATCTTCTTCACAAAGGCAACAAAGACTGGAAAGGTTTCATACTTGGTTCTGAGGAACAAGGTCCATGTGAATTTGGAATAATCATCAACAATAACAAAGATGTACTTCTTTCCTTCTCTGGTGGGCATCCTCATAGGTCCACGCAAATCCATATGGAGAAGATCCAGTGGCCTTGAGGTGCTTACTTTCTTCTTTGGCTTGAATGAAGACCTGACTTGCTTCCCTTTCACACATGCATCACACACCTTGTGATCCTTGAACTTTGACTTCGGTAGCCCACAAACCAGATGCTTCTTGACTAGCTTGTTCAACAAAGAGAAACTTGCATGTCCCAATCTTCTGTGCCACAGTTCAGCATCATCATCAACAACACTCAAACATGTAAGATCGCCACTGTTCAGAGACTCAAAGTCTGCAACATAGATGTATTTGAATCTTTTTGCCACCAGAACCACTTCAGTAGTTACAAGACTATGCAAGATTTAGATAAGAACTCCACCTTGTTTCCTTTGTTGCAGATTTGAGAGACACTCAGCAGGCTATGTTTCAAGCCATTCACATAGTATACGTTTTCAATTGAATGGGTGAGTGTCTTCCCAATTTTTCCAATTCCCAAAATGTATCCCTTTTTTCCATTACAAAAGGACACACTCCCACCTTGCAGGGCTTTGAGTGAAAGGAAATCATCAGTACTTCCAGTCATGTGTTTAGAGAAGCCACTATCCATGTACCATCTTTGACTGCTTCCTTTCACTATTGCCTGCACAAGGAAATCAGAGGTTAGACTTAGGAACCCAAACAAGTTTTAGTCCTTTGTAATGAGAAAAGGGGCGAATAAAACTTCTTTTTATCCAAGTGGGCATCACATGTTTCTTTTTTAGAGAACTGGGTCCTTAGCAGTAGATACTTCTTCAACAAAAACTTTATTTTTCTATTAGGACTGAAACCTTTCTTTACAGGAATCTTTGAAATGGCCAGTGTTACCACAATGAGTGCAAAGCAAGTTATCAGGTACAGTAACATACTTGCTATGTGGGTTGTAGAGAGCCTTTTCTTTTTGGAACCCAATCCCTGCATGTTCCCCCCATTACATTTATACATGGAAGTGATTGTGTCAAAGAACTAAGTCCACTTTCAAAATTTATCTAGGTCATTTTTAACCATGCTTAGATCTTCCTGAAGTTTTCTATTTCTTTCAAGTTCAGCACAAAAACTCAATTTTGCCTTTTTGAGTTCATTTTCAAGCTTAAGGTGTGCCTCACTCGCCACTTCCTTTCCTTTTGAAGAGTTCATGAAATTTTCTATTGAAGCTATTACAGAATTATTGTCCTTTTTAACTCCTTTACTATTTCCTTTAGATCAACAACTACTTCCAGCAAGTTATCTCTCTCATGTTACTGCATAGGGAGATTCTTAGTTAGGACATCTTTTTCTTTCTTTAACTCCTCTGTGGTTTCTTTCAAATCAACAACTTCAACCAGTAAATCATCCCTCTCATGCTCTACCTCTCCTATTTCCTCAGTTAAAATATTTTTATCATTAATAAGATTAAGGTAAGAATCAATCAAAACATTAGCTAAGGATACCAGCTTCGTTTGAGAATAAGACTTCAAATTTCTTTGAACGCCTAGAAAGTTTAGCTCATCTTCATCATCATCTTCATCCTCATCAGATTTTGCCATCAGGGCAAATATGGAGTGATTCGCTCAAATTACACCTTAACAATAGTGTAAGCGATCGATGTCAAATATAGTAACCCAACGAGGTTGGGGTCGAATCCCACAGGGAATAGGCGTGAAAGAATTATCCAATTAATGCAATACTTTACTTAGTCGTAATTCTATCAAGTAGCCAAATAGAATAAATTGGTGTTGAATATGTAAAGAAAAGTAAACTAAGAACTGCAATTTGAGAATAATTTGAACGTAAAAATATGAATTTAAGATACTAAAGTTGTGTTCCCCCTAATGTAGTATAATGTTTTTGATATTGATATTGAAGTCCGTTCTTGATATGCAATTGGTTCTTAGTAACTTATTATCCAATATTTCCCAACACTTGGATAACGTATCCTCTTATGATTCTCCCGAATACTAAAGAGTCAAAATTAAGAACACCCAATCATTCGCCAAATTAAAATCTACTTATTCCTAAGTGATTTCGTTAAACAAGGTTTAAGGCCTTGAATTATTGTTATTAATCTCTACCAAACTCTATCTCACTTTTCCAAGATACGATAGCGTAAATTGGCATTCGTCAATGTTTGCAACCACTAACGATTAATTTAGGAACAAGAAATAAATAAATATCAAGCTTCTGTCGAATATGGAATCAATACCAAACTCTCAATAACATTCTACCCATCTAGGGTTCACAACCTCAGTATTAGAGTTTAGCTACACATATAGAAAACTGAAGAACAAAGAAGAAGAATTGAATTCATCTTACAAAAATATAGAATTCTCAGTTTTGATCACCCAAAAACTTCTCTCAATTTGAAAATAATCAAAAGCTATACTTTTCACTCTGAATTCTGACAAGTATATGTTCACACAACCCTAGAAAAGCTATTTATAGAAGCCCAAAATCCGAGGCGAGCAGCAGTCAAGTTTGACCTAGTTGAACGTATGCGGACCGCATTCTTGTCGCAGAACAGGAATGCGGTTCGCAAATCTTCATGTTCCATCGCAGATCACACCAGTCAGCTTCCCTCTCGTCGCATCTGAAATTGCGGTTCGCATATTGACTTTGCGATCGCAGAATGTGATCGCAATCTTCACTCTATTTTTCACCCAGACTCTGTTCGTGTTTGCGATGGGAATGCGGTTTGCATTTCTGTTTTGCAGTCACATTTTCGACCGCATTATCAACTTGAAAGTTGGCTTAAAGTTTTGTCTACATCTACGATCTTCTTCGAATTTTGCGACTCGCATAGCTGTTCTGCGATCGCAGAATTGAACCTGCGATGCTCCTGACCTCTTTTCTTGCCTTTGGCTGGCTTTTTAGACTTCTTTTCATGCTTCTGGATCTCTTCACTCAATACACTGAAATTACACTAAAATTACGTAAGTATCGTGATAATTAACAAGTAGAACAAGTTAAACTCTAAACAAATAGTATCAAAATATGCCGAAATTACCCGGCACATCATGGAGTCACATTTTGCTTCTTCACTTTCAACGGCCATCATGGAGGTGTCGCCTTGTTCATCATCACCCTTAGATCCACTAGAGGAATCTCCCTATGCAGTAAGAGCTTGTTTCACAATATTATCAGCGGCATCTTTTCTCTTCAATTTCCTGTCGGGGACCAGATTTCTCTTGGCCGTCTTGTTTGTGTTGTGCTTATAATGGTACTGCTTGTGTAGAGGACAATGTTTGATGAAATGTCCTTGGTTCCCACATTTATGACATCAGTCATAGTCTTTTGTTCTGCTAGAGCTACTCTTTTTCGGAATACCTCCATTTCTACAAACCATTTTCTGAAACCTCCGTGTCAAATAGGCCATGGCAGCATCATCACCACATGAGTCACTGTTGTTTTCTTTGAGAACCAGGTTTTTCTCCTTTTTGGGTTCTCTTCTTTCATGATCCTTCTTCTTCTTCATTTCCTAGGTCTTCAGATTTCCAATGAGTTCGTCAATCATCAGCTTTTGCATATCTTTTGCCTCCGTGATAGCATTGACATTGCTCTCCCAGGAACCAGGTAACACACTGAGTATTTTTCTGACCAGTTTGTTCCTTGGGATAATCTCTCCTAGAGAATGAAGCTGATGATGAAAGTGAAGCGAGTATGCATGTCCTAAATGGACTCATCCTCCTTCATTTTGAAGAGTTCATACTCAGTACTGAGCATGTCGATTTTTGACTGTTTGACTTGAGTGGTACCTTCATGTGCAGTTTGGAGAGCTTCCCAGATCTCCTTGGCAGATTGGCACGGTGAGATTCGGTTGCACTCGTCTGGTCCAATACCATAAACAAGGATCTTTTTTGCTTAGAAGTTTTTCTCGATGGCTTTGCTATCTGCATCATTGTACTCCTTCCTTGTCTTTGGATCTTGGACAGCTATCTCACCAATGGTCTTCATAGGGACAAAGGGTCCATCACAGATGACATTCCAGAGCTCCAAATCTTCAGCCATGATAAAATCATGCATTCGTATCTTCCACCATCCACTGTATTGTCCATTGAACCTTGGTGGCCTGTAGGTTGATTGACCTTCTTCAAAATTTGGTGGAGCAGCCATGTAGATCTTTTCTAGGTGTTAGCCTTATAGAAATAACCTGCTCTGATACCACACACAGGTAAGTAAATAACACAATAATATTTTACTTGAAAAACTCCCAGCTCACGGGATTAAAAATCGTGACCTACACTCGTAGGATTTCAACTTCACTAGCCGAGTAACTTTAGATTATAATCTATTATAACCTAGGAATTAAACTCTTAATCCCTCGCCTACTTGCAATAACTATATTGCAAGCCTCTTTGTAATAACTATGTTACAAAGCTAACCACTTGACTAACTCTAGTCAAACACAAACACACAGTTTATGGTTTATAAAGGTATCCTATGAGATGCTTCTAAATAAGTTGAGCAGGAATTACAAGTGAATAAGATTAACAAAGATACAACAATACTAAGGACACACGATGTACTCAATGCTGGGATCTGGTCCTTTGTTCTGTTGTTGCTTTGTTCTTCAATGCCTTGGAGTAAATGAAGGCAGCTGCACACTTGAGAGTAAATTATGTTATAGGGTTTTTCAAGTGTGTGTAATCTGTTGCCTCATGTTGGTAGTATGTAAGTAAGTTCACTAGAATGATGCAAGCAAGTGTCTGGTATACAGCATACTTCAACAGTGACTGTTGCACTGGTGCATGTGCTGTACAACAGTGCAGCAGTTTTAACAGCTGTAAAGAGTTGACTTGTACGGTGATGGAAAAACTGATATCTATATGTTCCCTCTGCCGTTCCCTTAACCGATTTTATTGGAACTTGTGCCAGACATTTGACTTGTTGTTATGAGCACACAGAGACTTTGTATCAGGTTCCTTTTCTGGTTCTCATATAAAGTTTGTTAAATCATCAAAATACAAAGGCACATAACTTATCAAGAAGTTTGAATATCACTTATTCTCATGCATAGAAACTCTAGTAGGAGGAGGAGAAGACTTTGTTTGAGGCTTGTAAATACTGGATACCACTTATATAATATTAGAAAACCGGGTACAGTTTAAATGGCAACGATCAAATAGGGTGCTTCATAAAAATTTTACGCTAAATGGTCACTTGTAGGGGTGTCAATGGTTCGGTTCGGCTGGTCATTTTATAAAATTTATACCATACTAATTTTTCGATTACTTTATTTTGTATAACTAAAATTAAACTTTTTGAAACTGTCTCATTCATCTCGATTTCTTTTCGGTATTTGATACAGTTTGGTTAATTTTTAGTATTTTTTTTAAAATATCATGTAATTAAGAGTCGTTAATAAAAGATAGAACACGATAATATACGTACTTACAAAGGACTTCGGTAAAACTATGTAGATATTTTTACTATTTAAAAAACGATGAATCAAAAAAATATAAAGAATAGGCAAAGTGGATATTCATCTCACTGTTAATCTACAAAAACATAAAAAAATTAAGCAAACATAAGAAAAATATGAATCACATGAGCGAAAAGATAATAATCAAATTGTGACTCAAGCATAGAGTTTATTAGAAGGTTAAGTATCTATTAATAGAAATCCAAATTATATAAGAGGAAAGATATTCAATACTCTGTGACTTGCTGCTCAAAATTGTTGGAACACCTTGTGGTTTGCTACCCAATATATTGGAACTAATTTAGTTTTAGTAGGAATAGCAAAATAGGTTTGTGAGCTAAGACTTTAAGTTTTAATTACTTGTTGGTTTGTAACTATTGTCATAATCCCAAGATCCAAAGAAAAAGATTTAATGCTTTGTTATTTTTAAATTTAATGTATAAATTATATTTTTTATATATAAATTTATCTGTGTGGTTCAGTATTTTTTCGATTTATTTTAATCAAATTATAACCTATCCTAATTATTGGTACGGTTATAAATTTATATAAAAACTTACAATTTTATTTATAAAAGAATCTATGTAATCAGTCAGTGTAGTATTGTACGGTTCGGTGGTTTAATCAATTTTCGAAAATCCATTGACATCCCTAGACACTTGGGCTGAGAGCTGCTAAACGGTGGGTCATATATAATCCAAACCTCCAAACTCTTACCCAGTAATAATTTCTTTATAAAAATAATATTTTGACATTTCCTTATGGTCAATTTTAATTACATATTTAGCCCATATCAGTTGAACTTTTAAATGGGATGAGTTGAGATGTGTCCAAACGGATCCTCCATGAAATTATGCGAGCTCAACTCTACTAAACTTGAGTAAATAAGTTATATCATATTTTCATGAGTTAATTTTGCCAACTAAATAATATAAAGGCAATATGAGCTGTCTGATTTTTTTACCAGAAAGGACTCAACCAGCTTATACCTTCCAAAAGTGGTCTGCATCTTATTGAACGGCTTCACCTTTTTGGCTATGCTTGAAAAGAGAATGTTGTGATTGTGGTGTCTCAGTTAGTCACAATCTAGCATAACACTTCCCGATGCATTATTATACTCTCAAATCACCCAATTGACATGCCAATGGGAAACTTCCCCCCACCACTCTGGTCTTTTCCTTCGAGTTCAATAAAGCCATAACATTCCCACTATTTGAAAACATTTGTCCCTTGAATAGCCTGTCCCACCCTACAGAAATTAGACATGAATTAAGCTTGCAAACTGTGTGCATAACTGAGTTATTGATCCAAAACTCCACAAGGAACGGCCAAATTTAATCTTGATTCTTGTCCCATCAATCAGCTTTTATCATGCATTAACTTGAGATAAGTACTTCATTTTCATAGGTCCACTTAGAGGGTTTGATGTCTCTTTAAAAATCTTATCTTTGATTCCTCTTGCCTTAAAGATAAGGAGTTAGCACTTCTCTGCCGTGCTTTAGCATGCCAGTGGGACATCTATGCTAATGATCATGGATTGAAACTCAATAAAATCTCCTACAGTTGAATTTCAAGGTTTTTCTCGACTCTGGAGGAATTGTCTTGCTATAAAAGTATAAAAAAATAAAAACATAAAAGTAAATACTTACTTTATTTGGTTTTGTAATATTGCCCTTTCCCAAGGTCCCGGTTCAAGCCTGGAAATAGAGAAACCTTTGGCAGGGAATGTTTCGTTCTTTAACGGCCCTATGCAGTCCGGGGCATATGCGTAATTTTTCATAAGCGGTGTCGAATAATCAAATTATATTATAATAAAATACAACTCAAAATATATTACTACAACTCGCCTCGACAAATTCTCAATTTTTAAAGTGTATTCATTATAATCTATGATACATTTATCTTAGACATTTTCTATGAGCATATGGCACCATAGCAATTTAAGGCTTAAAGGTTTAGTTATACCTTCTAAAAGAGGTCAAGAGTTTGATTCCTTCTAACTTGTATCTTTCTTAAATAATAGATTTAAAGTTCCAAAAATTAAGAGAACACCACGGCTCGATCTCACAACCTAACATTAAGGATTTGATGCGCTCAACCACGGCTCCGAGTCACATTTGTTGTTAAGCGGTGTCAATTTTACTTTATTTAACTAGTTTTTATTTTTTCATATTATATAAATTTATAGTTAGTAAATCTTTTCGACCAAGCGGTATCGGATGACACCGCTTGCACTAAGGTGGGTACGCCCCTATATGCAGTACGAATTCGGATTAGCCGAGCTAGTGGGGTACTGAATACCATATGATTGTACCAAAAAACTAAATAAAGCAAGTGGTCTGTCTAGAGACTGCCAACTAATTTCAATACATATTACATTACATTACATCAATATTGTAAAAATTGTTTACACTGCGTATACAAATGAAAGAATTTATAATGTGAAGTTAATGTTGCATGGATAGGGACAGTCTTGGAAGCTCTGATCATACTAACTTTGGATTTATGTAATGTCCCTTTACAAGTTAGGGAAGAACTAGTGGTGTGTTCATGAAAAGACAGAGAAAGTGGGGCTAATTTTTCACATGGAAGATAATGTTTTGATGTTATATATCAAGTTAACTTAAAAACTGTTTACACGGGTGGCAATCATGAGTGGCAGGCAAAATTTATCTATATCTGTATATACTTAGTACTCTAAACCAGAAAAGGCACGTGACATGGATGTTATCTCAGGGTGCACTGTGTCCCTACTCTAATATTGACCTAAACTTAGTCTGCATTTTCTATGTTTCTTACTCGGTGTTCGGGTACTTGTATTTAGGCCCAATTAAATTTAAATTCGAGCCTGGAAGTCCCACATAAGGGGTAAAGTATTCCCTAGTAAAAACGACTTTGAATCAAACGCTCGAACTCGAGATCTCTAGTTAAAGTTGAAAGAGTATTTACCACTATATCACAACCTTTATTGGTACAGTCTCCTTCTTGCATATGATGGATCTATCTATATATACAATTAAGTTAAGTCATGTCTTCATGTACTATAAATAGAAGGTCCCTTTGGAGTTTTTGATTGAGTAGCTATAATTAGTGAATTCTTAGTGCATATTTTTAGTTAGAGAACTCATTAAACTAAGAGGAAGAATGAAGAAGCTGCTGAGATTTGAAAAGGTAAAAAGAATGGTGAAGCAACAGAAGGGGAAGCTCTATATTATGAGGATTTGTATAACTATGCTTTTGTGTTGGGACAATTACTCTTGAGTTATGGTTCACGTACTTACCTTTGTCATCGTTGTGTAAATCACGGTTTGTATTCTTTTCTGTTATAGGATGATTTAGTTTTCTAGATTTGTTGTACTTCAATTTAATTTTGCTTTTTTGTTTTTCATGATCGCTATGTAAATCATGTTGTGTTTTCTTTTCTGTAATTGTAAATGACATTTTGTTACTTGACCTTCTTATTTTCCTTTCTGAAGTAGTCTGTACAATTTAATTTCCTTCATTAATTTGTGTAAATATTCAGTTCATAACCAACAAATATAACTATATATAGCTATATTCCCCATAGCAGTAGGGGCAACCATTACAATCTAGTTATTCAATTTGTTCTCTTGTTCTTTTTCCTTTAGTCCCGATCTCAAGGAAAAGAAAAAAGAAGAAGAGACAATAAAACGAGAAACTAAATCGTTTCATACAAGCAATGCTGCATTATTATTTGTTGGGGAATGTAATGCATGCATGTTCTACTTTTATGAAAATGAAAATTGATGGACCATCCAATGAATAATATGGTGGCAAGAAGGGGGTTGGGAGAAGTACATAGAGCTCAAATGGAAATTTTCCCTGTAAAAAGAAGAGTTTAGCTTTTGTGCATTAGGTGATGATAACTTATAGTCCGGTGCATTAAATTTTCGTTATGTTCAGAGTTGAGGGAACAACCGGACCCTATTGGATTGATCTGATGGCACCCTTGCCTTGTATTTTCTATAAGAGGTTATTTCAGCAGCTTGAACCCTTAACCTTCTGGTCACATGGCTAGGACCACAACTTTTGACTTTGTGCGAAGACTTCCTTTTGTAGTTGTCTATAGTAATCCTAATTTGATAACTTAAATTAAATAATAAAAATAACCCAGGCATTAAATAATTTGCTCTAATTAATTATTTAATACAACATGTAAATTATTTATATTGTTATTATATATAAGTTAAATCCTAAAAATAAAATACACACGGGATATAAGGAGAACAATATGTCTAAGGAGAGAGAGAGAGAGAGAGGAGCGCAATTATGGAAAATGAATTTATCAATCTGAAAAGAATCCATATTCCTTACACTGTTTCTTGTATATACCTTTTGGAATAAGCAAAGTACTAAGACAGTTAAGAAGGAGGCTAAGAACAGTTTCATATTGGGAAAAATCAAAGTTCATGCATTATTAAGCCAAAAACGACGATTTTATTCTTATCTCTCCCTATATATTCTCTCTCAATAGGAAAAAGATTATTTTTCTTGGGAATAATTTATAAATAGCATATCTCAATAATATTCATTCCCAACTAAAGCTATTTGTATGGGAAAAACATTTGTTATAAGTGAAAAACTATGGGGTTCTTCAAGAATTAAGTATTTGACAATTGAAATAGTAGACAACTTGGGTCGAGTCCCTTTCTTTGGTTAGTTTGGTAAGGAGACAAGCTGATATCACTCTGCTTATTCTTCTTCCAAACTAGTAGGGCCCTTACAACCTGGCACAAGCTCCCCAATCAGCAAACAACATATGTCAATTACCGTAATTTCTATTTTATTTTGTTGATCTTTTGAGGTTCCCACTATATAAATCTTGGCTATCAAAGAATCTTTATAGTTTCTCCATGTATGATCTCCAATAGCATAGCCAATTTGATGATTTCTTGAATAGCCAACTTTTTTCACTGGATTTGGGTAGTTCCATGATAATGATGACAAGGGAGTTACTATTGCAAAGAAAATTAAAGTTTAGGTCATGGCAGAGGTGTAGTAAATACATTCAAGAGCAGAGAACATGGATTTATATCATTTGGAGATGTTCAGTAACTCTTCTTCTTTGGAATGAAAAAATGATTGAGCATTTTGATGAAGAAGAGACTCCAATCTAACAGATAATCTCCTGGTAAGCTTTTTTGTAATTCACGGTCAAGTGTCTTTGTAAAGTTTAGAAATGACAACTGTACAACCAAGAGCATATATACTGGATACCATTATCCTGTCATATCTTGTATACATTCTTGAGTTAATGTAAAGGGTGTTTTAGTTTGTAGCAAAGACAACTCTGTAAGCCAGTAGAGGCAGATCCGACCATTGGTTTGAGGGTTTAGTAGAACTCCTTGTTTTCGTTCATACAAATATGTGTCGAAAGCAAGTATAGATAGAGTTAGATATATATAACAGAACTTACTCTCTCATCCCAAAACCTACAGTACCGTGTTTAAATTGTGGAATCCCCTTTGCTTGTCAGCAAGCTTAACTGAAAGTATACTTAAATCATTATGCTGTCATGTCTAATGCATGTATGGTTTGAGCATATGTAATGCCTTCAGTTTCTGAAATTCCTCCCCCCCCCCCCCCC
>MCJB01052115.1:0-13044 GCA_002018475.1 Nicotiana obtusifolia | reverse complement strand
CCCCCCCCCCTCTACCACCACCACCACGACCTTTCCACAAGCCCTGGGGAAGGGGGAGGAAAGGAAATGACCAAAATTGGCTCAAGACCATGTTCCAACTTATAATGTTTATCTTACATGAATATTGTAATTACATAACAGCATTTCCATTTGTTTCAGCTTCTCTACTCTTCTAAGTCAGGATCATGAAAGAGCTTCAGAATTTCCAGCTCTTTCTTAGCCTCCCATTATTTTTGTCTTTGTTTGTATTTACTTATTTATTTTTGGAGCAATTATAGTTTACACGAAATACCTTACCTTTCCTACTGTTCCATCAACCAAGTACTAAAAAGAAACGAAAGAAACAACAATGACGATAACAATAATAAACCCAGTGTAATCCCACACATGGATTTTGGGGAGGGTAATGTGTATGCAGACCTTACACTACTAGAAATCCGAAAAAAAGCGACCACAAAAAGCGACCAAAAAACGACCAAAAAGGCCTGGTCGATATTAAGCTGGTCCCTTAACCTTAGGGACCAAAGTTGATCGCTAATTAGTGACCAACTTTGGTCTCTAAGGTAAAAGGACCAAATATTCCGGTAAAGAAAATAGCGACAAACTTTGGTCGCTAACATTGGCTACCAACTTTGATCGCCAATGTTAGCGACCAAAGTTGGTCTCCAAATGTAAATTACGTTTTTTTTTTATTTATTATAATCTGAAAAATGGCGACCAACGTTGGTCGCTATATAATTAATTTTTTTGATTTTTTTTTCAATTAAGCGACCAACGTTGGTCGCTATTTGCAAGAACTAATTTTTTTTTTATTATAAGCTACCAACTTTGGTCGCTATATTTGCAGAAATTGATTTTTTTTAAATTGAATGGGGACCAACGTTGATCGCTTTTGATGATTTTGGGTTAAATAATGATAACGGGGAGGAGGAGAGGAACTAGCACGGGGAAGGCGAGCCTCTGGAGAGGACTCACGAGACCGGGGAATCGGAAAAGCGCCAGAAGCCAAGAGAGATTTGAGCTGCTCTTGTATGCCAATGTACTGAGCATCTCTAATCCTTTCTCTTTCCTTGGAGGCTTCTAGCTCGGTTGTGAGCCTTGCCACAGTCCCGCACAGAGGAGAGGCTCTCCCCATCAAGTTGCTCCGCTTGCGCGGAAGTGCCTATTCCTTGCATTCCACACTTATAGCGGTGGAATTTCTTAGTGGAAGCCCGTATACCTTCCCCCATTGTGGACCGCCAGTAGCCTGCGTCCATAGTCTTTTAGCATCCTCGTCCGACGGTTGGAGTGGGTCGCCCAACTCATTAGGTGGCTGGCTGCGTATGAATTCCTCCACTTCAGCTGTGAAGCGACCCTATAAGAAAAATTACATTGAATTAGTATTTCAGAAGTTATATAAAAGTAAATCAAAATACTTAATGAAAATTGAAAACTTACATGTACAGTCGAGGCTTGGCCCTCGATCCACCTTTCTTCATCCGTATTTTTGTTCTTCTTAACAATATGAGTCTCCTTGAATAACTCATCTTGCCTCATCGGATGCCCAAACTTCTTCTCCTGAAAACTCATAAATTTTAGTTAAGAAACAGAGTAGATATACGTTAAAAATTAAAATTAAATTAAGCAATTACATACCATTGTCCTCTTTATTGTCCCTAGGCTGATCGCACCTCCAGTGTGCAGGGAGCCTCCCTTCTCAGAAGCACGAGCTTTCTTTCCTTTCTTGCTCTTCTTTAAGAACTCTGCGGTTAGCCATTGCCTTTGCAAATCCTCCCATAGATGCTGAAGCAACCAGGAGGGCTTCTGGTTCAACTTCCTAGCTTTGGAAGCAATGTGACAACCGCTTGCGAGCCTTGAGATGGAAATTAGCAGCTACATCCGCGCTATAGCGGTGTTCCCATACACACTTGCTCGTTATTTCAAAAGTTAAGTATTTAGATGAAAATATCATAAATATAAATAATTGTACTGCTTAAAAGAACATTTATACCTTAAATTCATTGAAAATTTGCTCCTTAAGCGAGAATGGGAAATCACTCCAAGTCGCATAAGGGCCATCTAATAGCTTTCTGGTGGCTTGGGTGATTATCCTTGTAGTAATATTATTAGGGATGAACCTGTAATTTAATAAACTAAACACATTAATATCTTAGTAAAACTGTACAAAACAATAAACGTAAAAATAACAAATAACTCTTACCCATCACCCTCAGGGACTATGATGATCCTGCCATATTGATCACGATGCACCTCCTCGTCATCATCACCATCGCCGTCCGAACCATGTATATCAGAGGCATGTGTGGAAGGTNTTGTATGGCAATATACTGAGCATCTCTAACCCTTTCTCTTTCCTTGGAGGCTTCCAGCTCGGCTGTGAGCTTTGCCACAGTCTCCCGCATAGAGGAGAGGCTCTCCCCATCAAGTTGCTCCGCTTGCGCGGAAGTGCCTATTCCTTGCATTCCACACTTATAGCAGTGGAATTTCTTAGTGGGAAGCCCGTATACCTTCTCCCATTTTGGACCGCCAGCAGCCTTCGTCCATAGTCTTTCAGCATCCTCGTCCGACGGTTGAATTGGGTCGCCCGACTCATTAGGTGGCTGGCTGTGGTGGAGGAATTCATACATAGCCAGCCACCTAATGAATTCCTCCACCTTTCTTCATCCGAATTTTTCTTCTTCTTGACAATATGAGTCTCCTTGAATAACTCATATTGCCTCATCGGACGCCCCAACTTCTTCTCCTGAAAACTCATAAATTTTAGTTAAGAAACAGAGTAGATATACGTTGAAAATTAAAATTAAATTAAGCAATTACGTACCATTCTCCTCTTTATTGTCCCGAGGCTAATCGCACCTCCAGTGTGCAGGGAGCCTCCCTTCTCAGAAGCACGAGCTTTCTTTCCTTTCTCGCTCTTCTTTAAGAACTCTGCGGTTAGCCATTGCCTTTGCAAATCCTCCCATAGATGCTCAAGAAACCAGGAGGGCTTCTGGTTCAACTTTCTAGCTTTGGAAAAGCAATGTGACAACCGCTTGCGAGCCTTGAAATGGAAATTAGCAGCTACATCCGCGCTATAGCGGTGTTCCCATACACACTTGCTCTGTATTTCAAAATTTAAGTATTTAGATGGAAATATCATAAATATAAATAATTGTACTGCTTAAAAGAACATTTATACCTTAAATTCATTGAAAATTTGCTCCTTAAGCAAGAATGGGAAATCACTCCAAGTCGCATAAGGGCCATCTAATAGCTTTCTGGTGGCTTGGGTGATTATCCTTGTAGTAATATTATTAGGGATGAACCTGTAATTTAATAAACTAAACACATTAATATCTTAGTAAAACTGTACAAAACAATAAACGTAAAAATAACAAATAACTCTTACCCATCACCCTCAGGGACTATGATGATCCTGCCATATTGATCACGATGCACCTCCTCGTCATCATCACCATCACCGTCCTAACGATGTATATCAGAGGCATGCGTGGAAGGTGTTGGGGGGTCAGAGCTAGTGTCTCGCAGGCGAAGGCCTGAAATAGATGGAGTCCCAGATGAAGATGGTTGCGAGCCTTGTGACTGCGACATAGCTGTATGGGCCGCAAGGGGACGTGACACTGATTGCTGTGACCCGAGTGGCTGTGACCCCAGTGGCTGTGACACTGATGCCTATGATTCATGTGGATGTGACATGGATCGATGCGGTCCATGCGATGCAGATGGCTGAGATCCACGTGGATGTGCGGCAGCTGGACTGTATGTCGGACGTACAGTCCTATGGCCCTGTGACGAAAGAACTGGTGTCTGCACGAACGTGTAGGGCTGGTGATGCTGTGGCAGCGCAGAATAGCCCCTGGGGTGGAGGAAAAGACGTAGCCAAAGGCATTTCTGAAACGGCAGGACAAGATGGAGTATAATCTTCTACCCTCCTCTTTGGTTTCCTAGCCTTTTCTCGACCCCTAGAACTACTAGAATCATTGTTACCTCAACACTTGCCTGTCATCTGCATAATATAATACATATTTAGATTGAAGATATAAAGAAAATAGCTATAAACGAGAGTTGTTAAAGAAACCAACTGTTTAAAGCTCATCGACGTATAGTTCCTCGTCCGAGAATTCTTCTTCCTCAGTAGTTTGTGCTTCATCAGTTGATACTTCTTCCTCGTTTTCTGTAATTCTTACTTCAGAAATATCAACTTCTTCCAATATGCGTTCAGGATGTTTCAAATCATTTTCTAAAACTTCGTCCACTATTTGGTCAACAGTAGAGATATCGTTTTAATATGCAACATATAACACATTCTCGACTTCCACCCTACCCACAGGCTTGGTTTTTATTACAACCCACCAATCACACTTATTCCGCCGCAACGGATAAGGAGCATAATACACTTTCCTAACATTATGTGCAATTATGAAAGAATCATAGCGATCATACTCCCTCGTATGATTAACCTCAATTATGTTGTACTAATTGTGTACTCTTGTACCTCTTGTTGGGTGTGGGTCAAACCACTTGCATCTAAAGAGTATCAATTTCTTATATGGCCAACCTGTATATTCTAGTTCTATTATTTCTTTGATCACACCATAATCATCAATATCTCCATCTTGGTTGCCATCACCACCTTGAACCCACACTCCACTGTTGTTGCTATTTTTATTTTCAGAGTAACACTCGGTATGAAACTTATATCCATTCACAACGTACTTAAACATTGTTCTGACCTCAACCCCAGGTCCCCAAGATATATCTTTCAAAAATTGATTTACACCATTATTTGGATAATTTACCTACATATTGTTAAAAAAATTCATATGCTAGCATATCTTCCAAACATTGTTTACCTACATAGTGTTAGAATATTTTAAGGAGAAACTTACAAATTGTTTGAACCACGTATCAAATCTCGTATATACAGCATCATGGCCAGATTGACCCATGAAGTGACTGTGACACATCAAATATTTTTATTAGTTTCATTGAGATGTAATCACAGTAATTTTTATATTTTGATAACAACTAAATCAATACTTACTTGAGAAATGGTACAACTTCGGGACAATTTAGCAACATGTGAAGTGTAGCTGACTTGAATTCCATATTGCTCAAACTCCTCTTTCTAACATCTTTAGAACATCGGCCTGGTTGATTGAGTATGGACATAGGCGGATATAATGGATCATTCCTAAGGTCGAGTGTATGCCTGTTGGGCCTATTCCTAGCACATGGCACATTACTCTCAAAATAATAAGAGCAAAAATGAGCAGTCTCCTTTGCAAGATAAGCTTCGCATATAGATCCTTCAATCCTATTCTTTTGCTTAACAAATTATTTGGATTTACCAATTGTCCTACATAATTTCAGGTTAGCCAAGAACATTAAAATAAAACAGAAAATTACATCAAACATATAATATTACCTCTCAAAAGGATACATCCATCTGCATTGAACAGGCCCTCCAAGTCGTGCCTCGTGTACAAGGTGGATTGGAAGGTGTTCCATCACATCAAAAAACCCACATGGAAATATCTTTTCCATCTTAGAAGAAGTGACACGAATGTTCTGATCCATCCGGAGTAGGTTTTCTTCCCTTAATGTGGAAGAATACAAGTCTTTGAAAAACAAACTGATCTCTGTGATGGGTTTCCAGATTCTTTTAGGCAAACCACAAAATGCAATAGGCACTAAGGTCTCCATAAAAATATGACAGTCATGACTTTTCAAATGGCTCAACTTCTCTACCTCCATATCAACTTTTCTCCCAAAATTCGACGCATAACCCTCAGGCATCTTCAATTTCGTTACCCAATCACAAATTTGCCATCTTTCCTCCAAAGTGAATGTGTAACTTGCTTTGGGTTTGAACACCTTACCATTATTTGTTGTCTGCAAGTATAATTCAGGCCGCCTGCAATATTCTTGTAAGTTCATTCTAGCTTTTACGTTATCCTTTGTCTTATCTTTAACATCCATCACTATGTTGAACAAGTTATCAAATAATTCTTCTCAATATGCATGACATCAAGGTTTTGACGGAGAAGATTATCCTTCCAATAAGGCAAATCCCAAAATATACTCCTTTTCACCCAATTGTGAGTAACACCGTATCCTGGGAATCTATAAGGTGGAGCTTCAGTAACTTTACTGAAGTTCTGGACCCTCTCCCAAATTTCCTCTCCTAAAAGTATCGGAGGTGGAAAATCACATTCCATTTTATTCTTTTTGAATGCATTTTTCATTCTTCTAAACTCATAATCATGAGGCAAGAACTAACGATGACAATCAAACCAAGATTGCTTTCGGCCATATTTCAAAGTGAACGCTTTACTATTTTCCATACAGTAAGGACAAGCTAGCTTCCCAGTAGTCATCCACCCAGACAACATTCCATACGCAGGAAAATCGTTAATTGTCCACATTAAATTAGCACGCAAATTGAAATTCTGTTTGGTTGATATGTCATATGTTTCAACATCATCGTACCACAATTGTTTTAGCTCATCAATCAAAGGTTGCAAATATACATCAATCAAGCTTTTCGGATTACGGGGACTAGGGATAATACAGTTCAAGAATATACATGGACTAGTCATGCACAACTCTGGTGGTAGATTATAAGGTGTAAGAAAGACAGGCCAACATGAATAAGGTGACGCAGATACAGAAAAAGGCGTGAAGCCATTCGCACACAGACCTAATCGAATGTTTCTTGGTTCACTAGCAAAATCTGGATATGTCTTATCAAAGTGCTTCCAAGCTTCTCCATCTGAAGGATGACACATGACACTGGGTGGTCTTCTATTTTTAAAGTGCCATCTCATATGAGGAGCAGAACTCATCGACGCATATAACCTCTTTAACCTAGGTATAAGAGGTAAATAATGCATCGACTTGATAGCGACCATCTTCCTGCTGGAAAGCCTCTTGAAACAAGGCTTTTCACAAAATTTACAACTGTCCAAACCTGCATCATCTTTATAATATAACATGCAACCATCTTCACAACAATCAATTCTCATTGACAAAAGTCCTAACTTAGAAACTAATCTCTTTGCCTTATAGAAATCAACAGGTAATTCGGCATCACGGTCAACTAGTTCACGCATAAGGTCAATGAAAGAGTCCATGGCTCCTTGAGAAATATTCCAATCAAATTTCATACTTAGTAATCTAACTGCAACAGACAACTCAGAGTGCGGACTTCTGTTACGTAGTGGACGACTAGCTTCCTCTAATTGTTCATAAAAACGTTTTGCCTCATCATTAGGAGTTTGTTCGACATTTTCATTGGAATCACCCCCGAAGTGCATCCCAAAAGCATCCGCAACCATATGATGAATTCCAACTATTTGTATTCTCCACCGACCTACTACTTTCACCCACAACCATGTTATGAAATATCCCATGGCTACCTCGATCTCTCCATGATTACTCCACACAAAGTAATTTTCTATAAACCCCCTTCTATAAAGATGATGCTTAACTTCATCCGATTTTCCAAACTTCATACAGTCGCACCTAACACAAGGGAACCTAATTACTCCTTCAATTAGGTATGGTGGAAGTGACATTGCATATCTAATAAAGTCATCCACCCCTTCTACAAAATCCTTCCTCAATCCCCGTCGATTAGGATAATTCCTATTGTACATCCAAGTACGATGTTCCATCTATACAAATAAAACAAGAGGAAATTAATTTAGTTAATTCATATCCTAATCTTTTTCTAATTAATTAATTTCATATCCTAAAATTTCAATTTCCAAACTAAAAGTTCAATTCATATCTTAAAAGTTCAATTTATAAACTAAAAGTTCAATTCATGTGACGACCCGGTAAATCGTCTCATGGGTTACTGCTCTGTCTTCCCCAATATATGTATCATTATATTTCATTATCTGTGATTTATGTAATCAATTTGAGTAAGTTGCATTCGAAGTGAAATCGGTAAGAAATGAGACACTTAGTCTCTTTCAAGGAGGCTTAAGTTGTAAAAGGTCAACTGGATGTTAACTTATGAGTTAGAAGGCTCAGATGTAAATTCTGATGATTCGGTTAGTTTCGGGAGAGGATTTATGACTTAGGAGAGTGATAGGAATTAGTTTTGGAAGTCCCGAGTAGAATTAGGCTTGAATTGGTAAATTTAGAAATTGGCGATTTCCGGTTGATAGACGAGATTTTGATCCGAGAGTCAGAATGGAATTCCGAAAGTTGCTGTAGCTTCAACATGTGATTTATGACTTGTGTGCAAAATTTCAGGTCATTTGGACGTGGTTTGGTTGGGTTCGGATCAAAAGAACGATTTAGAAGATTTTTAGATCCTTAGGCTTGAATCCGATGCGAATTTGATGTTATGATGTTAATTTGGTTCTGAAGGTTGGAACAAGTTTAAATAAGGTTATGGAATATGTATTCATGTTTGGTTGAAGTCCCGAGGGTTTCAAATGGATTTTGAATGGTTGATAGAGTTTAACTTAGGCATTTCAAGAAGGTGTCGATGTCGTACCTTCAAGAATAAGTGGTATAAAAATATGCAAATGAACTCCAAATTCGGTTTTGTTTGAAGCATTAGATCCGTATCGAAATTTCGGAGCCATAGCAAAAAGAATCGTCCAATTCGGACATCGTATGAGAAAGTTATGCCTATTTTCGTGACGAGGAAAAAATCTGCCGAAATGTGAGATCCGCGACCAAAGTGCGAACCGCACATTAAAAAGCGAACCGCGAAATGGCCTTTTGAGGTCGCGAAATGAGGCAGAAAGGGTCTATAAGCGGGGGTCTTGGCCATTTTAACATATTTGGGGCTAGGGAGGTCGGATTGAGGCGATTTTTGAGGCGATTTTCAAGGAAAATATCGAGGTAAGTGTTCTTTATCATAAATCCTTCATAGATCATGATTTCATACTCATTTACATAATAAATCCATGAATCTATGGAAGAAAAATCAGATTTTTCTTCCAAATCTTCCAAGAACAAAAATTAAGATTTGAAGGTCGATCCGGTGTAGGAATTTGACAAATTTTATATGGTTGAACTCGTGAGGAGATAAGGAACCCGTTGAGGTGATAATTTCTAAATTTTGAGAAGTGGGCCCGGGGCTCGAGTTTTACTAATTTTGGGATTTTTTAGTAATTTTGATTATTTTTGCTTGGGCTTTGTCCCTATAGCATAATATGACGTAATTATTCTGAATTTGGATAGATTCGACGCACGAGGAGGCCAATTCAAAGGGCAAAGGCGTCGGGAGCTAAGGATTTAGCCGGTTTGAGGTGAGTAATATTTGTAAATGATGTCCTGAGGGTTCGAAAACCCCGGATTGCACATCGTAGTGCTATGTTGAGGTGAGGCACATGCTCGATGATGAGCATGGGGTCGTCTACTTCTGGGGATTGTGACTTGGTCCATCCCGATTAATGATTTTACTACATATGTGATTGAAATCTAATTGATATCATTGTGATTTCGGCTACTTGCCATATTTGGGCTTCGCGCCGGTTATGTGAACCCTTCAGGGGTAGTTGTCATTTTGTACTAAATCATATTTGGGCATCTCGCCGATTATGGAACCCTTCAGGGGTATCTGTCATTATTTATTACATCGTATTTGGCATCTCGCCGGTTATGTGGACCCTTCAGGGATGTTATTTGGCATCTCGCCGGTTATGTGAACCCTTCAGGGGTATTGTTGCTGCATTGATTCATTTCATAAACTCTGTTTTGAAATTTAAATGATATTTTCAAATGATTTAAATGGATCGGGTGGCACGCCGCCACGAGATGTGACATGCATGGATCGGGTGACACGCCGTCACGATATATATTGCGCTACTGAACCCCCCATAGTAAGCGCCGGGTACCCAGGGAACGGGTGGCACGTCCGCCACGATAGTCATGACTTGCATTGCATCGCATCGCATCGCATTGCATTTTTGGTTGTGTTGGTGTTGTTCCCATTCACTTCGTGTTATCTATTTGAGCTGTTATATGTGTTTACTGTTCCATTGTGGATTTATCTTAAGTCATATGTGTTTCTTACTCTCAGATGTTATTTATAATTATTACTCACTGAGTTGGAAGTACTCATATTACTCCCTGCACCATGTGTGCAGATTCAGGCGTTATCGGTTCCACCCCGAGGCATTGAATACTACTATTACCAGGGTGGTGATTCAGAGACTACGAGGTAGCTGTTGGCGTTCGCAGCCCCGTATCTCTTTTATCTTGTTGTCCCATTTTCTTCAAATAATTGTGCTAAAGATATTGTAATACTTATATTATTATTAGGTTTTCATTAGTGGATCATGACTTTGTGACACCCCGATCTGAGGGCTGTAGTCGGGATGGTTTACCATCTTTTTCCGCAATTAACTGTTAAAATGAAGTTAGTTCGGATTGGCTGGCCTTGTCTTCATGAGAGGCTCCATCACGACCGGGTTGGGATTTTGGGTCGTGACAGAGTTGGTATCAGAGCCTAGGTTACATAGGTCTCACGAGTCATGAGCGGGTTTAGTAGAGTCTTGCGGATCGGTACGGAGACGTCTGTACTTATCTTCGAGAGGCTGCAGAACCTTTTTAGGAAAATTCCATATTTTTGAAATCCTTATCGTGCGAACTGGTTGATCCGAGTACTTAAACTCTTGCTATCCGGTTCTCTCACAGATGATGAGCAACGTCGTCTTGAGAGGTTTGGCAGACTCCAGCCTGCGTCGTTCAGTGGTGCTGAGGGCGAGGATGCCTAAGGTTTTCTTGATAAGTGTCAGCAAATGCTCCGGACGGCCGGGATTCTTGAGTCTAGTGGTGTAGCGTTTACCACATTTCAATTCACGGGAGCTGCCTTTAATTGGTGGGAGTCGTATGAGAGGCGTAGGCCAGTTGATGCAGCGCCCCTTACTTGGCAACAGTTCTCCACTCTTTTCTTGGAGAAGTATGTGCCGCAGTCCCGCAGAGAGGAGCTGCGTAGACAGTTTGAATGGCTGCTACAGGGGGATATGACTGTGTCGCAATACAAGTCAAGATTTTCTAAATTGGCTCGACATGCTATCTGGATGGTTCCGACTGATCGTGAAAGGATCAGGAGGTTTGTGGATGGCCTTAACTATAATCTCCGTATTTTTATGACCAAGGAGAGAGTATTGAGTGCTACTTTTGAGGAAGTGGTTGATATAGCTCGCGAGATTGAGACGCTTCGCCGTCAGGAGCGAGAGGAGAGGGAGGCTAAGAGGCCTCGAGGATCGGGTAATTTCAGTGGTACTCTATCGAGAGGCCAGTTTTAACATGGTAGAGGCCGTTCATTCAGGCCTGCTCAGTCAGTAAGCCCAGGGTATAATGGGGCATCTTCAGGTCGTGGTTATCATGGGTTGCAGCAGGGCCAGTCAACACTTAGCGCCCTGCCAGCTCATTCTCCGTCAGCCCAGGGTCCATCTAGACCAAGTGCATCTGCTAGAGCACCAGTGAGCTGTTATGAGTGTGGCGAGATGGGCCACATACGGAAATATTGTCCTCATCGTGGAGATAGATCTTTTCAACAGAGGGGTCAACCCTCGACTTCTGCTCCAGTTACTTTATCACCCGCCCAGCCAGCTAGAGGCGGTGGTCAGGCTCGATTCTATGCTATTCCAGGCAAGACCGATGCCAGTGCTTCTGATGCCATTATTACAGGTATTGTTTCAGTCTGCCACAAAGATGCCTCTGTATTATTTGATCCCGGTTCCACTTATTCATATGTGTCTTCATATTTTGCTCATTATTTGGGTACGCCCCGTGAGCTTCTTGCTCTACCTGTTCATGTGTCTACCCCGATGGGCGAAACTGTTATTGTAGACCGCGTATATCGGTCGTGTGTAGTAACTATTGGGGGTCTGGAGACCCGCGTGGACCTATTGCTACTAAGCATGATAGATTTTGATGTTATTTTGGGCATGGATTGGTTATCTCCATGTCGTGCTATTTTAGACTGTCATGCTAAGACAGTTACTTTGGCTATGCCGGGTGTGCTGCGGATTGAGTGGCGTGACGTGACTGATTATATTCCCGGTAGGGTGATATCATACTTGAAAGCCCAACGTATGGTTGGGAAGGGTTGCCCTTGCATACCTAGCGTTCGTAAAGGATGTTGGAGCTGAGACTCCAAGCATCGATTATGTTCCAGTTGTGCGGGATTTTCCCGATTTATTTCCTGCAGACCTGCCGGGCATGCCACCGGACAGAGATATTGATTTTGGTATTGACCTGGTGCCGGGCATCTCAGCCCATCTCTATTCCACCGTATCGTATGGCACCAGCAGAGTTGAAAGAATTAAAGGAGCAACTTCACTAACTCCTAGATAAAGGGTTCATTCGCCCTAGTGTGTCACCTTGGGGTGCACCGGTTCTACTTGTGAAAAAGAAGATAGAGGCAGTCTAGAGTTGGCCTAGACCGTCCTCAGTCACCGAGATTCGTAGCTTTCTCGGGTTGGCAGGTTATTACCGCCGGTTTGTGCAGGGATAGCTGTGTGCAGCGGTTCAAAAAAAAAAAATTGAATGGCCTTGTTGTGTGAATGGACTCCGGAAGAGTCATGATGATTTGAACCACAACTTGAGATTTGTATTTTATATGGCTATGGGAATTCAGTTGCATGTTGCCATGGTTATTCCGAAATGAGTTGAGTGAAAGTGGTTCAAGCCAATGAAGTATTCATTCTACTAATAGTTCAGGATTATGAGAAATTCTTTTAATCTCTCGTAACGGTATCATATTTGGATCGGGTTGCAAGGCGCAACGGTATTATGTGTGGATCGGGTTGCGTGCTGCAACAGTGTTATGTTGAGTACGATTCCCTATACCTCTTCCTGCGTATTTGTTTCTCATCCTTTGAGAGGGTTCATAACATCTGTTTGACCATTTATTCGTTACGCGGGCTAGATAACTCTTTTCCAGAGTTGTTCCTCTTATGTGTCATGTTCAAACTGTAGCATGTCGGTGCATTTATGGCGCCATATGAGAGCTGAGTCGGTGTTTGAGGCGGCTTATTATGTGAGCAACTTGCACCGAGTGAG
>MCJB01052114.1:6656-24976 GCA_002018475.1 Nicotiana obtusifolia | reverse complement strand
CTGCAGCACGATATGCAGCGTCCACAAACAAAGGACGTCAGTACGGAAAATGTACTGAGTATGTAAGACAGGAATACAACTGAAAACAGTAACATAAGAAACATAATAGAAGCATACAGCTCATAACAATGGAATTTACCTCTGAGGGCAGCATACCTTACATATTCATTATGGAACTCATTTCCATCATTTCAGAGATTTAAGACATATTTCATTCTTACAAGCCTGTTAGTCTCATACATATTACATCAAATACATTGGGTATTCGTTACTTTAGTTTACTCCCGCGTCACTGCGGGCTTATCACTTTTAAGTACATCATCGCAACATATACATCATATAGCCAATGCTATTTGAACAACCATTGTGCACATGTCCTCACGGGACCACAATCAAAATCATGCCTCTGTGGCTTCATAATCACTATTACTATTATCATTATCACATACAATCACACACACACACATGCCTTCATTGGCTCATAATCATATCACAACTGTACTCATCACCTTACCCGGCCGTATCAAGCTCGGTCATAATGATACATGCCTCCTTGGACTCATACCCGGGCATATCAAGCTCGGTCATAATGATACATGCCTGTTTGGGCTCATACACGGGCATATCAAGCTCGGTCATAATGAATTATGCCTCTTTGGGCTCATACCCGGGCATATCAAGCTCGGTCATACGCCTCTATGGGCTCATACCCGCCCTTGCTAGGCGCGGTCGTAACTACCCGGCCACAATAGGGTCGGTCACAAGACAACAATCAAGCATACACGCATTCATCCACATTATGCATTGCAAATCACATAGCAAGGACAATCTGTCCATAGAGAGAATTTCAACACATACTAACATACATATACGTTCAATTCATAGCAAGCTCATTTGTGACTTACGTCCTTTCTTGTTATTCTTATTACTCTTTCTTTCTCATCGTGACATAACACTTTAATTCTTACATCGATTGTACTTAATAAGTAACACAATTGCAAACAATAGCATAGGAGGGAATCAACATAAGCTTTCTTAGCTTCTAAGAATAGAGTATTCTTTTGGGGCTTCTTTGAGACATTGTATTCGACAAGAATCGTGCAAAAGAAAGAACGGTATAGTCTTACATACCTGGAACGCATATATTTATATAGCATCCGCTTCCAGCTCTTTAATCTACAATTTGGGAACAACTCAATCGTTACTCTACAATGCTTCACAGCTACTATTATCCAATCTCAGAAGTTTATGTGATGCTTTTCCCTAATTTCTTCCTTCTTATTAAGCATGTTTATGACACATGCAACTCAAAATCGTTCATGACCCACTCTATTGGTGGTGATTAATTTAGACCCATAGCTTTCTTTCTCATTTTCATGGATTCCTACATGCATGTGATGGATTTCCAAGAATCCCTAAGTAAATGGGTGTACGAACTTACCTTGCATGTTGATTAGCTTAGCTTTCTTTCTTGGTTCTTCAATCTCTAAGTTTTGCCTTTGATTTGGGTTTGCGAGAGAAGAACTTCAGCTGGGGTTCCTTCCTATTCCCCCAATTTATGCTTTCCTTCTTCAATTTCTTGTGTTTGGATGAAGAAGAATCAATTAGGGCTTGTGGGTTCTTTGAGAGATGTTCTTGAGAGTGTTCTGATGTTTTGGGGGTCTTATAAAACGAAATAGGAATGAGTTTGAGTGCCTTTTATAGGTCAAAGAGTCAAAAACTTAATTTTGGCACAATGTCGATTTCGCGACGCAGAAGGGGCATTTCGCGGTTCGCTTTTGGGTTTCGCGGACGGCTTTTTGGTCGCGAAATGCGACCTTATGTTCTGCTTCACTTCGCGACGGGGAGGTTGATTTCGTGATTCGCTTTTTCGTTTCGCAAAACGCTTTCTCATCGCTCTTCTCGCATGAAGCTTTCTGCTTCAGTTCGCGACGGGCAGGGGAATTTCGCGAACCGCTTTTCCCATTTCGCGGTTCGCTTTCCGCACATTGCCATCACTTTTTCGACAAGAAGCCAACCCAGGCTTCTGCCTCATTCCGCGACAGATTCGCGATCCGCATGTGTGTTTCGCGGATCGCGAATTTGACATCGGGACGCTTTTCTCCCTTTTGTTCTTTTCCCTATTATTTTTCAACTCTTTTCAATATTTCTCTTACTCTTAGGCCCATACACACTTGCCACATCACGGCACAATCAAGTAGGTGAATTTACGGGTTATCACAATTATTGATAACTGGATCTCCTTTAGTTGATTTTATCATCTTGGCCGGGTATCTATTCCCGTGTATATTGTGGTGCTTGATAATAACAAGGTCGGGAAACCAAACTAGAGTAAGAATTTGAGAAGTAAATGCGGAAGCAAAAATAATAAGGAATTGAACAACTAGAATTGAAGTGCAGAAAAAAAAGGATATGGGAAAATTCAAAGAAATAATTGCAAGACTTCCAGGAATGCAAGTTCAATAGCCTTGACAAGATCCAAGTAACAACGTCTTGATTTATTGAAGAAAATCAAACGCCTTTACTTAATAACAAATCAAAACAATAGATTCGGATCTTGACCGCTTTGTGAGTAACTTGATACAACATTCAATAACTAGTATTAATCGCATTCTAAGAATACCACAAAGGAATCAAAGATATCCCCATAGAGAAGTACTCTTACTACCTCGAACTATGAACAAGTAAAGGTTGAAAGATAAATCTCAAAGCACAAGTAACAAAGGTTCAAAAGAACTCTCAAAGTATAATATTCTTAATCAATAATGAAGTTATCTTAATGAATGAGAAGAACTCCTTATTTATAGGAGTAAAAGTCCTTAAAATTAGGTATGGTGGTTTCTAAGGGATTCAAAAAGTCATTAAAATTAGGTAGGATGGTTGTTAAGAAATAAGAAAAGTCATTTAAACTAGGTGGGGGCAGCCAAATCCCTTTGGGGCAGATTTGGGCCTTAAAACTACTAGTTTGGGCCATTGGTTTGGACTCCAATTGGGCTCCTTTTCAAACACCCCCTTTTGGACCTTTTTTAGGCTCATTTTGAGCTCTTCTAGGTGCCCATTTGGTGGATTTCAAGGGCTGAGTTCGGGACCCAATCTTCCTCCTCTTGGACTTCAATTTGGGCCACCAAATAAAAAACGTGTACAATTCATATCATTTGGACTTGAGCTCGTCCTCCACAATTTAAACCTTCTTTATTTGCCATTGAAGTCCAGCAACCTTAGTCTGCAACTCTTTAGCTTGAGATCTTGTAAATGGCCTTCTTGGATCTTCCAAGACTTTATCCTTGTCCTTGATGCTACTATTCCCCTCTTCTTGAAAAGAATTCATCCCCGAATTTGGTCTTACATCAAACAAAGACAAGTCAACAATATTGAATGTAGCACTTACTTGAAATTCACCAGGAAAGTCCAGCTTGTAAGCATTGTCTCCAATCCTTTCAAGGACTTGAAATGGTCCATCTCCTCTAGGATGCAACTTTGGCTTCCTTTTGGAAGAAAATCTCTCTAATTTGAACTAACCTAAACTAAATCTCCAGGTTTAAAACAATTTGTTTTCGACCCTTATTCTTTCTCAAGGAAGTTTGCTCATTTTTCTTCTCAATTGCAAGCCTTGTTTGCCCATGAATTTTTTCATCATCTCAACCTTTGTCCTACCATCAAGATTAGCAATATCATTAGTAGGTAATGGTAATAAATCAACGGGAGTAAAGGGATTAAAATCATAAACAACCTCAAAAGGGGACATACTTGTAGAAGAATGGATTTTTCTATAGTAAGCAAATTCAATCATAGGTAAGTGGTCTTCCCAAGATGTTAATTTACCTTTCAAAACAGCCCTAAACATGTTTCCCAAGGTTCTATTAAGTACTTCAGTTTGTCCATCAGTTTGTGGGTGACAAGAAGTAGAAAATAATAATTTAGTGCCTAACTTCCCCCAAAAAACACGCCATAAGTGGCTCAAAAACTTAACATCCCTATCACTAACAATAGTTTTAGGTATGCCATGCAATTTAACGACTTCTTTTACAAAAATATCAGCAATATGTGAAGCATCATTAGTCTTTAAACAAGGAATAAAATGAGCCATTTTGGAGACCCTATCTACCACAACAAATATACTATCCTTACCATACCTTGTTCTAGGTAAACCTAACACAAAATCCATAGAAATATCAATCCAAAGTGAAGTAGGAACAGGTAATGGTGTGTAAAGACCATGTGGTAACACTTTAGATTTAGCTTGTTTACATTCCAAACACTGTGCACACATTCTTTGATAGCATCAAGGACAAGGATAGAGTTTTGGAAGATCCAAGAAGGCCATTTACAAGATCTCAAGCTAAAGAGTTGCAGACTAAGGTTGTCGGACTTCAATGGCAAATAAAGAAGCTTTTAATTGTGGAGGACGAGCTCAAGCCCAAAGGAGATGAATTGTACAAGTTTTACAATTATTTGGTGGCCCAAATTGAAGTCCAAGAGGAGGAAGATTGAGTCCCGAACTCGGTCCTTTGAATCTAGCAAATGGGCACCCGAAAGAGCCCAAAATAAGCCTAAATGAGGTCCAAAAGGGGGTGTGTGAAAATGAGCCCAATTGGAGTCCAAACCAATGGCCCAAACTAGTAGTTTTAAGGTCCAAATCTGCCCCAAAGAGATTTGGCCGCCCCTTACCTACCCCTACCTAATTTTGTGACTTTTCTTATTTCTTAGAAATCACCCTACCTAATTTTGAAGACTTTTGTTACCCCTTAGCAACCCCCCTACCTAATTTTAAGGTTTTTACTTCTATAAATAAGGAGTTCTTCTCATTCATGTGGAACTACATTATTGAATAAGAATATCATACTTGAGAGTTCTTTTGAACCTTTGTTACTTATGCTTTGAGATTTATCTTTCAACCTTTTACTTGTTCATAGTTCAAGGTAGTAAGATTACTTCTCTATTGTGATATCTTTGGTTCCTTTGAGGTATTCTTAGAAGGCGATTAATTCTAGATATTAATTGTTGTCTCGGTTACTCTTAAAGCGGTCAAGATCCGAATCTATTATTTGATTTGATCTTAGGTAAAGGCGTTTGATTTCTTCAATAAATCACAACGTTGTTGCTTAGATCTTGTCAAGGCTATAGAACTTGTGTTCTTGGAAGTTCCTGGAATTCTTTCCTTGAATTTTCCCATATCCTTTATTTTCTGTACTTTAATTCTAGTTGTTCAATTCCTTATTGTTATTGCTTCCGCATTTACTTCTCAAATTCTTACTCTAGTTTGGATTCCCGACCTTGTTGCTATCATTCTTTCAACATCTTTTCTCATTTCAGGCCAAAAGAAATTTTCAGCAAGTATGTCTAGTGTCTTTGGGACTCCAAAGTGACCCATAAGCCCTCCACAATGTGCTTCCCTTACAAATACTTCACGTAAAGAGCAATTAGGGATACACAACTTATTTTCCTTAAAGAGAAACCCATCTTGGAAATTAAACCTCTTAAAAGGACCCAACTTACAATCTGCAAAAATCTTGCCAAAATCAAAATCAAAACCCGTCAATTTTGAAGTCAGAGCAGAAACTAAAGACATACCTTCTTGAAAGTGCATTAGCAACAACATTCTCTTTCCCTTGTTTGTAAGGAATTAAATAAGGAAATATTTTAATGAATTCAACCCACTTAACATGCTTCCTACTAAGCTTACCTTGACTTTTCAAGTATTTCAAGGATTCACGGTCACTTTTAATGACAAACTCTCTTGGCCACAAGTAATGTTGCCATGTGGCAAAAGTCTTTACCAAAGCATATAGCTCTTTGTCATAAGTGGAATAGTTCAATGTGATACACTCAACTTCTCACCTAAAGTAGGCAATAGGTTTAGAATCTTGCATCAAAACAGCACCTATTCCTTTGCCAGAAGCATCACATTCAATTTCAAAAGATTTAGAAAAATCAAGCAATTGTAACAATGGAGCAGAACATAACGTTTCTTTCAACAAGTTAAAAGCATCATCTTGTGCTTTTCCCCATGTAAAAATCTTATCCTTTTTAATAACTTCAGTTAAAGGAGAAGCACTGATGCTAAAGTTTCCCATAAACCTCCTATAAAAACTAGCAAGTCCATGAAAACTCCTAACTTCAGTTAAACTCTTAGGTTAGGCTATTCTTTTATTGCTTTTATTTTCTCTTCATCAACCTCAACACCTTTAGAACTAAAACAAAACCTAAGAAAATCACAGGATCCACACAAAAAGAATACGTTTTAAGATTAGCAAATAAAAGTTGCTTTCTAAGTACTTCAAAAACTTGTTTTAGGTGTTCCACATGCTCTTCTAAAGTGTTAGAAAAGATCAAGATATCATCGAAGTACACCACAATAAATTTTCCATGAAAATCCATAAAGATATGATTCATTAATCTCATGAAAGTGCTAGATGCATTAGTCAAACCAAAAGGCATAACTAACCACTCATAAAGCCTATATTTGGTCTTAAACACTGTTTTCATTTCATCTCCAGGATTCATTCGAATCTGATGGTAACTAAATTTTCGATCAATTTTAGAAAAGATTTTGGATCCATGTAATTGATCCAACATGTCATCAAGACGAGGAATAGGATGGCGATGCTTTACCGTTATCTTGTTGATTGCTCTACAATCCACGCACATCCTCCAAGTTCTATCCTTATTTGGTACCAATAGGACGGGAATAGAGCAAGGGTTCATGCTCTCTCTCACAAAGCCTTTCTCAAGCAACTACTCAACTTGCCTTTGAAGCTCTTTTGTCTCTTCTGGATTACTCCTATAAGCAGGCCTATTTGGAATTTGTGATCTCAGCACAAAATCAATTTGATGCTCAATTCCATGCAAAGGTAGCAATCCATTAGGAATATCTTCAAGAAAGTTGATGTGTCGGAGAATTTCGGCACATTTTGATACTAATTGCTTAGATTTTAACTTGTTTTAAATGCAATTTTCCTCGGTACTTATGTAATTTTAGTATTTTTGCAGTGTATGAGGTGCAAAGACCTAAGAGCATGGAATAGAGTCCAAAAAGCCACAAAAAGACAAGAAAAGAGCAAAAAGGCATCGCAGATGTGGATATGCTATCGCAAAACTCACATGCGAGCCGCATATTTTCACACCAAGATCGCAGATCAAGACAGACTTCTGGGCAACGTTCAACGTCAAAATGCGGTCTCATCTACGATCGCATAACCTGTTTGCGAGCCGCATATTGCACATAGAGATCGCAGACCAAAACAGAATCCTGGGCAAAGTTCAATGTCAAAAATGCGGTCTCATCTGCGATCGTATAACTTGATTGCGAGCCGCAGAAGTAACCGCAAACAAGACATGAAGTCTACTGAAGGAAGAAAATGCGATGCAAGATGCGGTCGCATTTCTCCAATGCGGACCGCAAACCATGAATGCAGTGAAGGCGAAACTAGGGTTATAATCTGCGATAGCCAGGTCAAAAATGCGGATCGCATGTCTATTAAGTGACAGAAATGCGGTCGTATATTCAACTTCAAGGCAGATTTGTCTGATTTTTGTCTCGATTTTTGGCCCCCTACAAATAGATTTATTAGGGTTTTGTGGGCTCTATCTTGTCAGATTCTGAAGCTATAATACAAGGAATTAATATTCCTTTCTTTTGGAAGCTTTTGGGTCAAGAATCTTTCACTTTGTAAGCTTTATGACATTTAATATTCTATTGTTTTCAGATTTTAGTATGAGTAGCTAACTTTAAATACTAAGGTTGTGGACCCTAAATGGGTGTTATGTTAATGGGTGTTTAACATTAAATATATATATATATATAACGGTTGGTTGATATTTATTTACTTCTCATTCTTCATTTATTGTTGGTGGTTGCAAACATTAACAAGCGCCGTTAAATTCTATCTTTGCTTGGGAAAGTGGGGTAGAATTTGGTAGAAGTAAATATCAAAGGCTCAAGGCTTTAAACCTTGTTTAATAAAATCGCTTAGGAATAAGTGGATTTTATTTGGCATAAATTGATTGTTCTTAATTGCAACTCTTTTATATTTGGAAAAATCATAAAGAGGAAATACTACATAACTATTGGAAAATATTGGATAGTCACTTAGACATCATTTGCATATCAAAAAGGACCTTCCATTAGAAATATATCATATTAGCACCGATAGTATTACACTTCATTAATGGGGACACAACCTTGGTTTCTTTAATCAAATTATTTACATTCTCAATATTTCAATTAGTCATCACTTAAAACCAAATTCAATACATACTCTTGTTACGGTTAATTAGATAGAATTACGACTTTAGTCGAGTAACACACTAGTCAAGTAACCTTTTCACACCTATTCCCTGTGGGATTCGACCCCAACCTTGTTGGGTTATTATATTTGACATCGACCGCTTTACACTATTTATTAAAGTGTAATTTGAGCGTATCAAATTTTGGCGCCGTTGCCGTGGAATATGGTTTTGAAATTACTAATTAGTGTGTGCTTTACTGTACGTCTTATTCTACTCTATCATACTTTGGTTGTTTTTCTTGGTGTTGATAGGAAAACATGTCGAAATATGGTGAATACGTCGAGGCAGAGATGGAAGAAAATCCTTTTGCGTATATTGAGGAGTACATTGAGGATACTAATGCTATTGTACCTCCTGCTGTTGGTCGCTGCAACTTTCAAGGTGGAACATGGTTTAATCCTTATGCTCAAAGCAGAGGGGTTTTTCAGGAATTCCACCGATAATGATCCAACACAACATCTTAAAAACTTCTTGGGTGTGTGTGCACTGCATAAGCAGGACAATGTCTCTGATGATGCCCTAAGGTTGAGATGCTTCAAGTACTCTCTAGCTGTGGACGCAAGGAAATGGCTTCAAAATCTTCCTCCAAACTCCATTCATTCCTGGCCCGAACTTGTCCGAGCCTTCTTGTCTAAATGGTTCCCGAAAAGTAAGAAGTCTGAGCTCCGGGATAAAATTCTCTTCCTCAAGCAATTACCGGGAGAACATCTACATGAGGCATGGGATCATTTCAAATTATGTTTCGTGAGGTCTCCCAACCATTGTTTCTCGGATTCTATTTTGTTGGAGAAATTCTACATGGGCTTGGATCCGATGAACCAATCTATAGCCAAGAATGTAGCTGCCAAATCTTTCATGGACAAATCATTCGCAAGGGTGACACAAATACTTGACAAAATGGCAAAGCATAATCAAGCATGGCATTCTGAGGACACCACAGGTGGAATTACATATGTCTCTCCTTCCTTGAGCATCATGATCAAGGAAAATCAAGAGAGAGATCAAGTGATTGCAGGGCTTGCTACAAATATTAATGTGTTGACAAAGATGTTCACCGAAAGCCAAACCAAGAAAGTAAATGTGGTTGAGAATGTGCAACCCGTACCAAATGAAGATTTTGAGGAAGCAAATTATGTCAACAACTCTCAAGAAGGGTACCAAAGGCAACATTACCAAGGTAAAGACCACAAAATCAATGGAGGCCAAACCTGCAAGGGCAAGGCCACCAACAATGGCGAAATGACCAAGGTGGCTCAAACCAAGGAAATTGGAACAACAACAACAACTTCTCAAATCGGAGTTCAAATCCCTATGTTCCCCCAAAGGGTCAATATTCAAATCAGGGTTCCTCAAGTGAGTCTAAGTTGGAAAGTATGCTTGAAAGGATATTGCAAAATCAAGAAAAATCCGACAATTCCATGAGGAATATGACCGAGCTTGTTGGCTCTCAAACTGCATCCATTCAAAAATTTGAGATGCAAATGAGAGACCTCTCTAGGGAGCAAAATCCAAAGCAAAAAGGAACACTCCCTAGTGACACAATTGCGAACCCAAAGGGTAGTGGGAGTGGCCCAACTTCTCGTGTCATGGAAATTATTACTAGGAGTGGGAAGGTACTACAAGGAGAGGGTGAACAAGTGGTTGAGGTAGAAGAATTCGAGAAAGGGGTTGAGGTTGAAGAGCCAAGTGTTGTCGAAATTGAGAAATTCCGGAAGATGTGCAAGTGCAAGAAGAGAACCGAGAAGTGGTAAAGGAAAAGGCAAAAGAGACACCAAACATTCTTCCGCCTATTCCTAGACCTCCTCCTCCTTTTCCTCAAAGACTTGTAAGACGAGTTGATGATAGCAAGCTTGAGAAATTTTATGACATTCTAAAGCAATTATCGGTAGACATCCCGTTCTTGGAAGCTTTTCAAGAGATGCCAGGTTTTGCCAAATATTTGAAAGATTTGATCACCAAGAAGAGGACCAACAAGAATGAGGTGGTGAACATGACTCACCGGGTTAGTTCCATTATTGCCACTACCTCCGTTCAAAAGAAAGAAGACCCGAGAGCCTTTACTATTCCATGCAGTATCGGGGCGCGTGATTTTGCAAGGGCCCTTTATGATAATGGGGCTAGCATTAACTTAATGCCTCTTGCCATTTACAAACAAGCGGGATTAGGAATGCCAAGGCCAACAAGTATGAGATTGCAAATGGCCGATCGTTCCATCAAGAAATCAGTAGGAATTGTTGATGACGTGCTCATTCCACTGGAAGGGAGGAGAAGATAGGAATGAACATAGATGCAAAGAAGAAGAATGATATGACTTGGTCGACCTTTGATAAACTGAAATCACATAATATTAGAGGAAGATGCCTTGTGAAACAAAATGAAGCAATGATCGAAACTACAATCACCCCAGACAGATTGACATATGCAGATTACAAGAGTAAATTGGATCAGATACTTACATCTATACTCTTGTTGACACAGAGACACACTGATGAGAAGAATAATATTACCTATACAATATTAGAACACCATCCAGTGGTATTAGCATGTTTACATGCTCAACCTGGAGGCGTGATAAAATTGTATAGGCAATATTTCCTGAAATCAACAAACAATGGAAGTAACTGCCAGGAGTCTCAGCAACTGCCAGGAGATGCATCACTGGAAAAGCTCTCCTCATGGAAACAATTGCCAGGAGACTCAGAAAAGCCAGAACACTCCATGGAAGACAGCATCAGCAGAAATAGCAACAATCGCACCTCCAGTTGGAAGCACACACAACAGCAAAGCAGTCAGCAACACTCCAGAAATAATCCAGCAACACCTGTGATCAAGATAATGCAAACAGCAGCTCCCTTCATCATTTAGCTACATCACAATCAGCAATCAAACTCACTGGAAACACCAAACAGACAGTTAATGACAACACCCCCACGAGATTGGTCACCTCTCCACACACAACAATTAAAGGACAAGCAAAAAGCAGTCAAAAGAGACACAAAACACATCCATCAGGAAATCAGCTTCTTTGACATCTGTTATTACATGAAAAGGTTATTGGCGCAATTGCTTTGTGTGGTATTAGCGTCTTTGACGCTCAATCTATTGCAATTGCACCAATCACCTTTTCTAAACAGTTGGTACTCCCCATATGATCCCCTTCTCATTGATTTCACAAGCACTCATGCGCGCAGCAACAAATCCTCAAGGAACGAAAGCAGCAGGAAATACAACAATGCCAGCAGCTCAGAAACAGGAAAGACAACAGAAACGAAAGACAGCCATCCCAACAAAGGGAATTATCAATATCAGCAGCAGAAACATCATGAAACAAGTCACCAATCACCAAAAGAGAAGCAGCAGTCAAACTCAACAGCAACAGCCACTGGAAACATCAAACCAATGTAAATGACCTCCACAACATAGCATGCAGCACCAAGCAAATGGAAACAACAGCACAGATAATTAGGAAAGTCGAATTAGAAGCATTCCCCAATCCTTTTGTAAACACACTTATGACTAGGATGATTGACCTAGTAGTACTTCACTCTGTTTTTGTACAGATGAATATCCATCAACTTAATAAGATGGATATTCATTCCTCTAAGCTAGGTCGGACACATTTGATACTTTTTGTACATTTAGAGAAAAACCTCCTTAACAATTGCCCTCGTACCTATGAGTCAAGGTACATGTACTTTTTTGGGGAGGTAAGGTTCATGTCCCCCTCCGAATATGTAAATCTTGCTAATTAACATCAATAAAGAAACATATTTAATCAAAGAAAAAAGAAAAAAAAAGTGGAAGAGTTTCATTTACCCGCTGATTTTGTAATCCTTGATTGTGCGGTTGACAAAGAGATCCCTATCATCTTGGGGAGACCATTCCTAGCCACGGGAAGAGCACTCATGGATTCGAAACGGAATGAAATCAAATTCCGTGTGAATGATGAAAAGGTCACATTCCAAGCAAGCAAGGGTATGAAGCTACCACATGAGTATGAAAGCATTTCGGTGATTGATATTGTTGATGAGGTGGAAGATGCGGTTGAAATACAAATGGAAGAACAATGCCTCGGTGCAGCATTGGCGGCTATTTTGGTGAACTGTGATGGTGAGGATATGGAGGGTTATATGGAGTCGATAAATGCATTGGAGGGGCGTGGTTCTTACACTTATGCTCCGGCAAAGCTCTCTCTCGACTTGGAGAATAGAGCCACACCTCCCGCAAAGCCATTTATTATTGAGCCACCACAACTAGAGCTTAAACCACTTCCTCCGCACTTGAGGTATAAATTTCTTGGTTCAAATGATACTTTACCGGCAATCGTTTCTTCTTTGTTGAATGATGTGCAGGTGGAACAATTGTTGAAAGTCTTGAAGGAGCATAGGCAAGCCATTGGATGGACAATTGCGGACATTCGCGGGATCCCCGCGGTAATTTGCGAGCATGAAATCCAATTGGAAAGTGGGACCAAACCGAGTGTGGAACATTAACAACGGTTGAACCCGTCAATGCAAGAGGTGGTAAAGAAAGAAATCATCAAATGGTTGGATGCCGGGGTAGTCTACCCCATTGCCGATAGTTCTTGGGTGAGCCCGGTACAATGTGTGTCGAAAAAGGGTGGCATGACCGTAATTGAAAATGAGAAAAATGAGCTCATCCCAACAAGAATGGTGACCGGCTGGAGGGTGTGTATGGATTATCGGAAACTCAACAGTGTCACATGCAAGGACCATTTCCCTATGCCTTTTATTGATCAAATGCTTGATCGGCTAGCGGGAAGGTCATTCTATTGTTTCCTTGATGGATATTCCGGCTACAATCAAATCAACATAGCATTGGAGGATCAAGAGAAGACGACATTCACTTGCCCCTATGGAACGTTTGCTTTTAGCCGGATGCCATTCGGTTTATGCAACAGTCCGGCTACTTTTCAAAGATGCATGATGTCCATCTTCTCCGACATGGTAGAGGATTTTCTAGAAGTCGTCATGGACGATTTCTCGGTGGTAGGTGAGTCTTTTGAGCATTGTCTTAACAATCTTAGACAAGTGCTCAAGAGATGTGAAGAGACCAACCTTATGCTCAATTGGGAAAAATGTCACTTCATGGTGGATGAAGGCATCGTGTTGGGGCATAAAACTTCAAAACATGGCATAGAGGTTGACCGGGCATAGATAGAGATTATTTCTAAGCTTCCTCCACCCACTTCAGTTAAGGGTGTTCGAAGTTTCTTAGGGCATGCCGGGTTCTATAGGCGCTTCATCAAGGACTTCTCCAAGATTGCAAATCCTATGTGCAAAACTTCTTGAGAAGGATGCCAAATTTGTGTTGATGAGAAATTCCTCAAAGCCTTTGAGGAGTTGAAGCAAAGGCTCACCATGGCACCTATTATTGTTACACCCGATTGGTCTCTTCCTTTCGCGCTCATGTGTGACGCTAGTGGTGTAGCCATTGGGGCAATGCTTGGCCAACGTCACAACAAGGTTCTTCACCCGATCTACTATGCAAGCATAACACTCAATGGGGCACAAATGAATTACACAGTGACTGAGCAAGAACTTCTTGCCATTGTCTATGCCTTTGAGAAGTTCCGGGCTTATTTGTTGGAATCCAAGGTGATAGTGTACACAGATCATGCGGCTCTTTGCTATCTCATGGCAAAGAAGGATGCAAAGCCTCGGTTGATTCGATGGGTCTTGTTGTTTCAAGAGTTTGACATTGAAGTCAAGGATCGCAAGGGAACTCAAAATCAAGTGGTGGATCATTTGTCAAGGGTTGAAGAAGCAGGGAGACTAAAGGGAGATCTTGAAATCAACGATGCATTCCCGGATGAACACATATTGGCACTATCTAGCACTTTTGCTCCTTGGTATGCCAATATTGCTAACTATTTAGTTAATGACCTTATCCCGGACGGATTGGAATCCTATCAAAAGAAGAAGTTTTTGAGAGACTACCGGCACTACTATTGGGAGGAGCCATTCTTGTTCCGTGTTTGTGTTGACAATATCATCAGAAGGTGTGTTCCAGAAGAAGAGATTATGCCAATTCTAAAGGCATGCCATGACTCACCGGTTGGGGTCATCATGGAGGAAATCGAACGGCGGCTAATGTTCTTGAATTTTGTACTATTGGCCTTCAATCTATCATGATGCCAATCAAATGGTCAAGGCTTGTGACCAATGTCAAAGACAAGGTTCAATCTCCAAGAGGCATGAAATGCCAATGCACTATGTGATGGAGATAGAGATCTTCGACGTCTGGGGAATCGATTTCATAGGTCCCTTTGTAAGCTCTTGCGGGATGAAATACATTTTGGTGGCTGTGGACTATGTATCCAAATGGGTTGAAGCGATTGCCTCACCAAACAACGAGGCACGGAGTGTGACCACATTCTTGAAGAAGAACATCTTCACTCGGTTTGGCACTCCTAGAGCCATTCTTAGTGATGGTGAGTCTCATTTCTGTAACAAGGCTTTCAAGGTGCTACTTGAAAAATATGGCGTCAAGCACAAGGTAGCCACACCTTTATCATCCGCAATCAAGTGGTCAAGTTGAGGTTTCCAACCGGGAGATCAAGAGCATTCTAGCAAAGACTGTTGATGCAAACAGGACAGACTGGTCAAGGAAGCTAGATGACGCATTGTGGGTATACCGCACGGCGTATAAGACTCCTATTAGTACTTCTCCTTATCCGTTAGTCTTCGGAAAATCTTGTCATCTGCCCGTGGAATTGGAGCACAAGGCTATGTGGGCATTAAAAAGGTTGAACTTGGACTGGGCTAAAGCTGCAACTTTGAGGTTAACACAACTTAATAAAATGGAGGAATTCCATTTTCATGCTTATGAAAGTGCAGTTGTGTACAAAGAAAGGATGAAGTTCGTCCATGACAAGAAGATCCTGAAAAGAGAGTTCAAGTCAGGTGACTTGGTATTGCTCTTTAACTCCAGACTCAAGTTATTTCCGGGCAAGCTAAAATCAAAATGGTCTGGTCCATTCAAAGTAGTCGATGTCTCTCCTTTTGAGCTGTGGAACTAGCATCGGAAGATGGGCTCCGGACTTTCAAAGTAAACGGCCAATGAGTCAAACACTACTTGGGCACAGATGGCGAAAAGCATTTGGTGGAGCAGCTGGCTCTCAAAGATGGTCCGTGCCCGACCATTGAGTGACTTCAAAGGAGCCCCAACTTCGTCGTGCCGCGACGTTAAATCAAGCGCTTCATAGGAGGCAACCCATGTGTGGTAACATTTATTTTTGTTCTTTAAATTTTAATTTTTGATAGATAGATTTACTTGAGCAATTTGAAGAGTGTGTTAGAGTGCAGGGGATTCAAAAGACCACAACACTGGGAAGGATTGCATAGAAAAGGGAAGATGGTCGCATTTTCACTATGCAGACCGCATTTCAGTCGCAAACTGAAGCAGTAAGTTTGGCTAAAATCGTTGATCAAGATGCGACAAGGTAATGCACTTCGCTGACCGCATTTACATTATGCGATTGTATTGTGCTTCGCATTGTTACCCCTTTAGCAGAACCGCTGTGTAACACGTATGCGGTCTCATAGTGTGTTATGCGGTGATTTCATCGCAAAAGTGCCAGGTACGTCATCGCATTCTCTCATACTTCACTCCTTCAAAACAACGCAAAAAAAAATAAAATGAAAACGAACAGAATAAAAAACAAAAGAGAAAAAGGAACTACTAGAAAAGTGAGGCAAACAGAGATCGAATCGTACCAAGGACGAATACCCGTTCGAAATCTCCATACTTCTCGTACTCTTCTTCATTGATATGGCTTTCCAAAAGCATGCAGCCAAGAAAAGGGCACCTTCCGGTCGTCACACATCACAGGCAAAACGATTACAAACGGAATCCAATGTGCCAAGAACCTCCCAGTCTGATGTGGAGGAACTCTTGCCCTCAGTCAATCTACAGGCCGAGGCAAGAAATAAACACGGAGATGACTTTCACCTCCGATTTGGGGTTTAAGGCTCCAGGGAACTAAACAGAGAAGGACTCACCAAATGAAAAATCTTGGGTGAGAAGCAGTTGAGCTTAAATGGGCTACAAGAACAGTACCCCCACATCATCGAGAATATAAAAGCAAGAAAATGGGAGTGCTTTACTGAGGCCCCTACGGAGTATAATGAGTCCCTGGTCCGTGAATTCTATGCATCTTATGGAGCCTCCAGGACGGCGCACCACAAACGCAACCGAATTTTTACTAGCACCATACTTGTTCGGGGGAAGAGTGTGCTTTGAAACAGTGATTAATGAGTTATATTTCCCCGACTGGCGAACAGGTACAGCTGAGTACGATGCCAAGTATGCAAATAGGGAGAATGAGTGTAGGTGGATTGCGTGGGTGATAGCAAAGGGGACCCCTACTTGGATCAACCCTGGGCACAAGAAATACAAGGAGGATCTCACAAGGGAGGGTCGATTCTGGCTCAACTTTGTTACCTCCTGCTTGATACTGTCCCAGAACGAGACTGATATAGGCATTGAGAAAGCTCTCCTCATTGCATTAATAATGTCAGGCATCAAGATTGATGTTGGAACTCTGATCTTCCAAGAGATCGATATCCGGGCAAAGCAGCATGCTACCTCGCTTCCATTTCCGTGCTTGATCACAGCCCTCTATAAAGCTGTGAAGGTTCCTCTCATGCAACACTCTAACAAGACTGGGAAGGAAACGAGGGACATAGACATCACGCATATTAGTGATGCTGCTGCCCCACCAGAGACTCCAATTCAGGATCCTGACTCCCTGACTCCTGTGCCTCCTCAAATTCCAGTGGCATCCACTTCTGCTTCAGAGCCTGCCTCTCAGTCCACCACTGGTCAGCCTTCTGCTGCACTGCCAGCCCTCTCGAGGCTTGGTCTCATTGCCCAGCATGCCAATGCCAAAGTAGACCAGCTCTTGAAGACCTTGCCCAACCTCATCAAACAAGCCCTGACTCCTATACAAACTTCAGTGATAGCTCTCCAACAACAACAAACACTGTATGGGGATCGCTTGAACTAGCTTGAGTTAAGGGTTGAAAAGATAGAGCGCGGTGAGGTTAGGGGTTTGCCTCAGCTACGGGAGGAGATTTCTTCTATGAAGACCGAGCTCCACAAGATGCAAAATTTGGAGTTCAATCTATCATCCCTCCTGCCCAAGGATGGTGAGCATTGAGCAGACACAGCTGCACCAGACTTGGGCCTTGATTTCACGACTCTGATGGCAGACATTGCACCTCAGACTGCCGGGATGTCCCAACCTCCAGCTTCTCCTGTACGTGTTGATATTCATGACGAGGAGACTTCTGGACATTCTTCAGAGTCCGAGGGTGAGGAGGCAGATGAGGAGGATTCATGGTCCTCGGAGGATGATGGACCTCAGGAAAAGGGCAAGCATATTGCTACTCCTACAGTGGAGGATGAGGAGCAAGCAAACATTCAGAGGGCGATAGAACACTCGCTAGTAGATTTGGCCGCCCTTGTAGACCCATCGGCCACTCAGCCATCAGCGGGCGGGGCTAGCAGCTCCCAGGCCCCAGCTCCAGTTCCCGACCAGTTAGAGATCCCTCCTTCAGCATCAGAGGGTCAGCCGGCTACCGACTCCCATAGCGCTTAGTGCGCCCCAGGGAGCCCCTTCAACTCTACTCTATGTTCATATGCATTGGGGACAATGCATGCTTTTGGTTGGGGGTGGTAGCCTTGTCTGTACTTTTGCGACATTAGCAACTATTGTACATATTCATACATTTATTTTATAAACAAACTTATGTACTCATGTGTATTTTATTCGTGATTTTGTATATATTAGTGCTTTGTGATTTCCGTAGATAAGTTGTCTTTAAAAACTAGTAGATAGTTGTCCATCTTTAGAAATTAGCAATAAATTCCCCTTGTTTTTTCTTTGCCGGGTTCTTTTTCAAGGGTGTAATAGTAGAACCAGGACAGTAGAATGAAACATGTTGACCGGGTTGGTGTAATTGTCTAGTCTCAAGCATGTGTGTCTGTACATAGCCTATACCCTT
>MCJB01052113.1:0-62733 GCA_002018475.1 Nicotiana obtusifolia | reverse complement strand
GCTTTTGGGAATTGAATATAAAAAGAAAGGGAGTTCAGTTAGAAAAGGAGGAGGAGAGTGAACAGAGTCTAAAAAGAATAGGAAAACTTCTAAATCTCTGGGGGTCTGTCTTATTCAAAAAGGAGGAAAACAAGTGGTAAAAAAGGGACGACATTTTGAGAGAGGATTTAGAAATTTTGAAAACAGAAAGTTCGAAGCATCTTGAGCTATTTGGCATTTGATTCTCTTGAAGTAGAACCAGTTGAGGCTGCTGTTAGCTGCTCGCTTCGTCAAAGACATTTAAAGTTCGCTTTAAATAGATATGTTTAACACCACTCTGTAATTGCACAAATATGAATGAAAATGCATTGTCTGATTGATTGGTAATTGTTCTCTTTCGTCTGAAGTCGATTCTGTCACTTGTATTTATGTTTGTTTCTGCTGCGTAGATTCCTTTATATTGATGTTCTGTTTCATTTGGTTTAGTTTGCCTATTCATAGTTGATGGTTGTTCTAGTATTGATAGAATGGCTGCTACTATTCCTTTATCCTATTCACTTTATCATCGTTAATTATCAGGCTTGGTAGCGCTAAATCAATGCCGTCTCACATCCTCCATTTGAAAATTCTGTTTAGTTGTTCATTTGTAATAGATAAGTACGTCTTGAGTACTGGCCAGAATCGCCCTCCGAATTAGCCACTGGTTTGCTATTGTCTACTTTAGTGCTGTGATATGAACATTTAGTGAACTGTAAAGCATACATTCAACTCTACTAAACAGGATAGATAATTAATACTCTAAATCAAGCATAGCAAAAGATGATTCCATCCTGCCTTTTCTAGTTGTTCAGAGCTTAAAAAGGGAACAAGGAGTAATTTCTTAGTCATTCTAATAGATTAGAATTGAGCAGTTCCTAGCTCTATAATCCATTAATAGACTTACTGCTACTGTGCTCGAATCGTCTAAAATTGGTAACTAACTGTCCCAGTAGTCGTGTTGATAGAGTGGTTAGAATTTAGTGTTTGCTTTTCCAGGAAAATGTACACTCGTTTCGTTGGTTATATTTGTCATTTAGTCTATCTCACCGGTAGTCAATTAGCCCGTTTCGAGTTGTTGTTTTCTGAAAATAGCTGAATAGCGGTAAAACCGGATGATGGTCAGTTTATTAAAGTTATGTAATCATGCAGATGAGTATTATCTTAAGCCTATTGTTCTAGCAGCAGTGTTATACTATAAATTCTGGTTGTGTTCTGTTTTATTAGGATAGCTATGCTATAAAGTAATGGCTGCTGGTGTAAAGATTCAGATTACCGTTGTATTTGGGAAGTTATTAGTTAGTTGATTTATCGTTGCTGTAATGTAAAACTCCGAGTGTACTCATCCTTAGGAAATTACTGTTATGCTTGTGATTGATCACTTGGTTTGAATCTGTATATTTTAAAAATCAAATGAACTGATTCTGAAAAAAATAAGCTTTAAATTCCGATTGTTTATAATTAGTGGTTGTATTGTGCAAGTGAATCGGTAGTGAACGATGCACACTAGACTTAATTTACTATTTGCTAGAAATTAATTGGACTGACTGTTATCAAGACGTCTTATAAGGCACAGCTTTAAAATTCTTTTAAATAATAAGGGTGTGCCATATAGTCAACAACGATCACCAATGACCCTCTTAATTAATCAGATGCAATACTAGATAGGCCTTAACGTTTCAAACTTTAGTAGCTCGCTGTTAGGCATGATTAATTATATTGTGACTATGGGTACGGTTCCCGTGACATAGTGACAATGCCAACTTCGGGGGTGCTTTTTAGGTGACCTGATTTTAACATCTTTAATTAATAAAAGCTTTTAAATTAATTCGAGGCGCGCCATACCAAATGAATTTACAAACATATGGCCCTCATTAATTAAATACTTAGAAAAATCGAGGTGCGCTATTTAGTGAATTCTATGGCCCTCGAAGAACTAAAAACGCGTAGTTTGCTTTAGGTGCGTTGTTCTAATAATTTAATCTCCTGAATTCGGGTGCGCATTTATGTAACCCAAATCCGAAATCCCAAGGTTGAATCAAAAGATGTTACAAATTGCGGGTGCATTTATGTGACGTGATTTATGACATATTTTGATTAACGTTGCAAATCTCCGATAATTTTAAAAGCGGAAAGGCAAAATAAAGTAAAATGTACTATAGGTTAATAATAGATATTAAAATCAGATAATAAAACGATCATGACAATAAAGCGACCGTGGTAGAACCACGGAACCCGAGGGTGCCTAACACCTTCCCTCGGGTTAACAAAATTCCTTACTTAGAATTTCTGGTTCGCAGACTTCATTAAGAAGGTCAAACCTTTTCCTTGATTTGGGATAAAGCCGGTGACTTAGAACACCAATCTAAAATTTTCAAGTGGCGACTCTGAAAATAAACTAAATAATCCCATTTCGACTAATGTCACTTTAATTGGAAAAACTCTTTATATACTCCTCACTGGGGGTGTACGAAAAGAGGTGTGACAGCTCTAGCGACTCTGCTGGGGATCGAACCCAGAATCTCTGGTTCAGGGTTCAAGAATTCGAGCTTAAGATGATTGTTATTTTTGGCTTTTATCTGAGTTTTATTACCTGTTATGCCTAATGTGCTAAATATCGCTTTTATCGCTTTAATATTATTTGAACTGTTTATAAACTGTTCTGAACCTTTCTCTTCTTATTTTCGGGGAGATGCACGCTGGCCGTGACTCCCTATTCTGTTAGTGTTCTGAACCTGCTTCTTTTCTGTAGGGGTGATCTAATCTCTGTGAAAATGTTATTTGATTGCTTCCAAGAGTTTTCACAAGCATCTGGTCTAATAGAAAATAAGGATAAGAGTTCTATATACTTTGGGGGAGTTGATAGAGATACTCAAACTGAGATCATGGAGCTGCTTGGTTTCCCAAAGGGAGAAATGCCCTTTAGATACTTGGGAGTCCCACTGAGTACCAAACTCTCAGTTATGCAGTGTCAACCTTTAATTGAGAAAATGTTGGGACGAATAACCACATGGACTGCTAAGTTTCTTTCATATGCAGGGAGAGTCCAATTAATCAAGAATGTCCTTTTCTCTATACAAATCTTTTGGTCACAAGTCTTTGTACTGCCTGCTAAAGTTGTGAAAATGATTGAAGCAACCTATAGTAGATTTCTGTGGTCTGGATGGGTGGAGATTACAAAGAAAGCATTACTTGCATGGGATAAAATTTGTTATCCTAAAGTTGCTGGTGACTTAAAATCCCGGACATAGCCACATGGAATAGAACAGCTATTAGCAAGCTTCTATGGAATCTTTGCTGCAAGAAAGACAAGCTCTGGGTCAAATGGGTGTATAGCCACTATATCAAAGAGGGGAAAGAGCGGAAAACGGTGATCAAAAAGTCTTCTTGGGTGGTGCAGAAAATACTAAAGGTGAAGACTTGCTTAGAACAGGTTAGTATAGGGGAAACTGAGTTACAGAGTATGTCTGAGTTCTCCATAAGAAAGGTATCTCTTCGTTTGAGAGGTGGCTTTCCTAAGGTGCAGTGGAGAAGAATGGTTTGCAATAGTTATGGTCAACCAAAATGGATCTTTATACTAAGATTGGCTGCTCAGAAGAGGTAGGCTACTGCAATGGGGAATCATCACAAATCAAGAATGCCCGTTGTGTTGCGTGGGAGCTGAAAGCATATCCCACTTATTTTTATTGTAGTATCTCTGCTCAGGTATGGAAAAGCTCCTACAATGGCAGGGAATCTCGAGGCAAAAGCTCCTACAATGGCAGGGAATCTCGAGGCAGGCTCTGGAGTGGCAAAAGGAACTAAGATGGCCATTGAACCATGCTAGAGGCAGAAATGCAACTGCAGAAGTGTATAGGATGGTCTTGGCAGCTTGTGTTTATCACATTTGGATTGAAAGGACAAAACAAACAAACTGATGCGAGGACCATTATTAGAAGAATCATTCAAGAGGTTTTTTTAAGAGGCTCCCTACAGAAGAGGCTAGTAAGACACTGGCTCAATTGAATTATTATTCTTAGGAATGCGATCTGTAATAGCTGGAGGTTGAGTAGCTATTGCGATGATGTGCTGTAGAATTGAAGATGCATCTGTAGTTTTTGTTTCTTTCATGTACAAACGCTATTTGGTAATAAAATTTCTTTTATTTACCAAAAAAATTAATATGTTTATGGGTATTATAAAACAATTTTAAGCAAATGATTTTAATGGGTAAATTTAGGACATTATGTTGTTATTTACTTTTTCTTCCATGGTCTTGAACTCTTACTATGAATTAAAGTGTTTCGTATAACATTTGAATTTTTTAAAATTCATTTAAATTAACCATGAGTTATATGTAAAAGATTATATTGTAAAAAATGACATATTATGCATCTATTGGTCTGCCGATTTGAAGTAATTAATTTTTCTATGTTACCACCCAACTTCAAGAGGAAATGTTGGATCTGAGCATAATTTTTTATCTTTATTTTTCATATAAATACACAGAAGAGTTAGATTTACCAGTAGAGGTCTTGTTTGTTTACTTTTCTTCTTACCATTCTCTAAAGAATTTCACATATGGCATTTGATCTTGTTGGCATCAATAACTATCCATACCAACATAAATTCTATAACAATCTTGACACAAGTGAATTATCATGTTCCCTAATAAGGACCTATATATTTTAGAACAGACGTGGTCATCTAGTAAAAAGAATGAAACTACATTCCATAAAACCGGGAAAATTTAATCTTTTTTCTTTTTGCAACCCTTTTCTTCCAAACTAATAGTTCACTTCATAGATTTCCTACCAATCTAAATCCAATTCTATGCCAATATATATTCTTGATATCAAGGCTAAAGATCTTGTTAAATTGCAGTGTTAAAGGTACAACTTAAATATCAAGAAGACATGGAGAGACAATGGTCAAAGATTGTTTTTCTATTTGCCTTATTTCTTATTTCAACTGGTTTGTTGTTCTTACCCTTCTCCATTTCCTTTCTCTTATTTTCCTCTTTTTCAAATGAAACACACACACATTTTGCTAATAAGATATTCAACCTGTAATTTAACTTATAGACTGATTTTAATTTGTTGTAACATGTAATTAACATATGTTATTTTTTTCTAAGTTACTAATTCAATTTTCTTATTAGATACTCTATTTCAGTCCAATTTAAGTGATCTTTTGGCTCTTTTCACACATATTAAAGAATTAATCTTTTAGAATTAATTAATAATAAAATTTACTATATTAACCATTATTTGCTCTATTGAAAATATAACAAACTACTCTTAAGCTTTTTACGCCAAGGGCAACTTTGAAAAGAAGAAGTTAATTCATTCTTGATGTCTGAAAAAAATTAAATATTGTGAAAAAAAAGAAAAGCAAAAAAATACTTAAAGTGAACCGGTAAAAATAAATATCTATAGTTATTTTTTAAATGATTGTCATAAAAGTTAAACTCGTTATACGTGTATGTAGATTCAATGTTGCAGACTGCAGGGAAATCATGCAACAGTAATCCTGATTGTCTCAAAACTTGTGCTCCAACGTTGTTGCCTGTCTGTCTTCAACACACATGCGTTTGTGTGCACGTAGAGAAGAAGAAGAACAACAACGGCGTTGAACATAAAAAGTTTGCAAGACGTATGATGACTGAAAATATTGCTCTTCACCAAGATTCATGAATTAAATTAAATTATTGAGAGTAATTTACATATATATGGTGGTCATTTTGATTTATTTAGTACATCAATAATATCGACATGTAACAGTTTGTTTAATTTGTTGGATAAGAAAATTATTATTTGTTTCAAGTGCTCTCTGATAAGTCCTTTCAAGTGCTTTCTGATAAGCGAAGAAAAGAAAAATCTATTTAGAGTGAATATTCTTTGATCCTTATTTTAAACATTCGTATATCTCCAGTTGCTTTGAAGAGGATGACAAACTCTCGGGGTAAATTATTTATCGAAAAACGATATTGTATAGCCGCTCTTAAAATAATAGTCGAATTATATATATTTCTATATACTTTTATATATAAATATACATTTTGTATGTTACATATAAATTTTATATTTTTTCGTCTACCGAATATAAATAGTTTCTGACGCAAACTAAAAATGATAATACTCCTAAATTTATACAGCTCTTACAACTCGGTTGATGAACAGGATGTCCAAATTTTTTTTGTCTGCAGAATATGACACTTTTTGGGTAGTTTTTAATAACTTTTGACCCCTCTCTTGACCCATCGTATGGGATAAGTGAGGAAACATACTTGTTAAATTTAAAATTTTGCCAGTGAAACAAGCGGGAATAAAAATTTAAAATCATCTATTTTGTGGACTATTTGTGTGCTTCCCCAAGATGTCACGCTCTACAACTGGGTTGGAATGTGATTCGAACCTAAAAATTTAAAGGTTACAAATGTCACAAATATCACTACTTTATGTATACATTATACACACCACTAGCCGCAAACACCAAATTTAAAATAGGAAGAATGAGTCGGTTCAATTAATTATGGGTCAATTCAATTAAATCTTTCATTTGCATATATATATATATATATATATATATATATAAAAAGCCCTACAACACCAATGATTGAGAATTGGGATCAAATCCCACAGACTTAATTTGGGACTGTGAACGGAGAGGATCTTCGGATGATTAAGTCAAGTCCACATAAAAAAGGAAATACAGGAAAAATTATCATTAATTGCTGAAAGTAACCAGCAATCAAGTGACGTATATTACGTAAAATTAAGCTATACAAATGGAAAAAAGATAGGATATCCAAAAATACAAAATCTTATGTAATCAATGAAAGAAATCAAATAGTTGTGTGGAGATCGTTGTTATTCCTTGAACCGAACGTCTATTGAAAATAATCTCTTTACGTGCACAATGTAAAGATAAGATCTGCATACATATTTTAATTCCCAAACCTCACTTGTGAGATTATAACGTGTGTGTCGTTATTATAATTGTATGTCATTATTGTTATTGTTGTTGTAGAGATCGTTGTTAGTGAACGAGGGAACGCTGAAAAATTATCAAGGTTGTACTCAACTCAAAATTAAAAGGAGCTCTAAATATAATTCCCTTGTAACCCAATATAATTGAATGTATGCTTGTTGAACTTGTATAAAAATATAGCGTCTTTTTAACTAATTTGTTGATAAAACTCATCTGTTTCTCAAAATATTTCCAATTCAAAAATACTGTAATTGGAAAAGTTAGATTTACCCGTAGAAGGTTTTTTCACATATCATTACACTAGATTTATTGGCAATAGGTAAACTGGATCCATACCCAAAATTACATTTAGGTCATTAAGAGAAATTTAATAAATTCTCAGATATTGACACTAAGTATATTAGTCATGCTGCCTAATAAGGACCTGTATCTTGGGGAAAATATAGATATGCAATAAAAAGAATGAAACTATACTCTATAAACAGTGTGAAAACGTTTATCATTTTCCTTTTGAGTCGATTTCCTTATGAAATTAACCAATAATGCATTTTCACAGGATCTTATTAATTTGCATTCAATTCTACTCATTCTCACTATGTAATAATGTTGATAGTAAACAGTTAAACTCGTTAAATTGCAGTGGTGCAGCTAGAGAAAATATGGGGAGTCCGTTCATGTCAAAGATGATTTTCCTATTTACTTTATTTCTTATATCAACTGGTTTGTTTTTCTTGCCCTTCTCATTATTTTTTCATTTCATTTTTTTCTTCCAATTCTTATGAGTCCTTTTCTTGTTTCTTTTAGTCCTTTTATTTTTTAGGTTGGGAGTAATAGGAAAGGAGAAAACAAAAGAGGGGAAAGCGTTTGTGTGAGATTTCTATCACTACATTTAAATTAGGCAATGTAAATTGCAACCACTAGATTATAACCAGAAGGCAAATTTAGTATTTGAAATTTAAAAATTTTAATGACTCTTAATGCACAACCCATTTGTGCTACTCGATTCATATTTATATATATATATATAAACAAACTACTGATTTCTGCTAAACCCCGCCATAAGTGTGCACCTGGCTGATTATAACTACACTATTCAACTAATCAAAGGAAAATCACATATATATTCCTTTCACTCTACTAATCGAACAAAAGAATGACTCGTAATTGACTTATATATATATATAAACTACTGATTTCTGCCAAACCCCGCCATAAATGTGCACCTGGCTCTGATTATAACTACATTATTCAACTAATCAAAGGAAAATCACATATATATTCCTTTCACTCTACTAACCGAACAAAAGAATAACTCGTAATTGATTTGCCTGTTGGATCCTGGACCCACCCAGCCCTTGTATTTTAGTCGGTCGAAAGAAGCGGTAGCTTCGTGCGGGTCCTTTCTTTTCAATATAAACTACGTTACAAATGCCAAAATAATTACTACTATATTTTGGCTAGGCCAAGAGCTATTTACCTACTACGACTACTACTACTTTGTTCCTACTTCCTACCATCACCTTTCCTTGTCTATTAGTAATATTTTTGACTAAAATGAAAAAGGAAATGAGTATGATTTCATGCTATAAAATAAAATTTGTTGATTTATATATTCAAATTGCAGAAATATAAAGATTTCTTTTTTGAACGCATGAAAATGCAGATTCAATATCGAAGGCAGCATTTATAAGGTGCTCGAACAATGATGACTGCGCAAACATATCTTGTCCACCAGAGGATTTGTTCTACTGCCTAAATCAAAAATGCATCTGCATGCCTACTCGCAACTTCAATGACGTTACGGATCACAAACATATCGTAGCCAAAAAATTCGCTAGACGTATGATGACAGAAAATGGTATTTTTGCTGATCTTCATGAAGTTTCATGATTCTATTAATAGGATTAATATGAAAATTTATATATCTTTAAAGATGTCAATTTGATTATTTATTACATCCGTAGTATTTTACATGTAATAGTCTGATTTCAATATTATAGTATTATCAATATCCTTCGCCAATTATGTTATAATTTTCGCCATTCTTTATCATTTAACGATTTTATATACTTGTGGAAAAGAATAATTACTTATTCCTTGCTAAGTCTACTTTATTAGTATTTTTAATATGCTGGGTAATCATTTCCCTTTTCCAAACAGCCACGTGTTTTACATTATGTAAATTGTATTTTTTTAAACCACTAATATCTATAAACGTGTGTTGCACGTTAATAATAGCACATGATAGTTTAGATATTTATTTATATGAAGAAATAATAAAATTTAATTAATGGGAGAAAATTTATATATAATACTACAACAATCATCTAAATGCCGAAAAATATTATTGCATTAGCATAATACGTGTATTCAAAATGAAAGGATATCATCCGAACTTATATAAATGATCAATTTTAGTCATGTTAAGTAGATAATTATGTATTGTACTTTAATGGTATCTTACTGAACACTTCTTTATAGACGATATATATTTTTTTGTATATGTTTCCTTCTAATGCTTTGGTTATTCTTCCATAACTAGAACTCTTGTTGTCGATATTGATATCTCTCTTGAAAGTGCAACATATAGTTATTCATGTAAGAAAACATATTGTGATAAATATAGTTCAATATTTAGGATGTTTGTCCTTGTGTTTTATTTATAATAACTACAAAATATAAACATACTGAAAATTATTTTCACACAAATTTAAAAGGATATTCTTTAGTTTCAGAAGACGAAAGTTAAATTTGGGGATAAACACATACTTAGACGCACATTGACCAGTATCATAAGTTCTGCGTGTATGACGTTACTGTCAAAACTTCTATATACAATATGTGTACTATTGCATACGCTATTCAGCGGATCTAAGTTTTCAGTAGCATGATGGGCATAAACCTATATGCAATGGAAGATCAACTTTAACTTAGTCTATTATATATATGGTAACACCAACATACATAAGAAATAATGAACTTGACAACAAACATGTACGGTAGAAGACTAATTGGTATTAAAGTATTTAAGTATTCTTCTTAGTAGTTATTGTTGGTATCATCTTCTGTTGAGTCAAAACTAAAAAATATTTTGTTTTATTATAAAACTTAGCAATCGGCCTTTTATTTAGCTGATCAACATATTTATTTCTGCTATCTAAGGTAGCTCTTCAATTTCTATCATGTAATTTGCACAAATTGTTTAATCTAATAATAAAAATATTTCTCTTATTAAATGCACTACTATTACCATTGGGGTTGATAACCAAGTGTTCTAGAAGAACCAAATCATCTTTTATTGGATGCTCTTCTTCGTTTCCGACACGAAGCAAGAATAATCATTGAATGTTGGATCTATTCTTACTTTTATATTTTTTGTCATTTGAATATTTTTCATTTTAGGTCATAAATATAATTTTGGTAAGCTAGCTTTTACAGTTTCCTACATATTTTTAATAAAAATTCAATAGACAAGATTGTATTAATTTTAAAATCTTAACATTAAAAAAATTAACATAGAAGTTATTGTAGTCCAAAAAAAAAAGTTATTGCAGCTATGTCCTTTCCCTATGAGTTATTCTGTTTAATATTTTAGGGCTATTTTGATCTATCAATATTATGTTCGTGCTTTTACAATAATATAGGCTCTCCTGTTTCTAAATGAATTTGGACAATATGATACGTTTTTAAATTAAATTAGTAATAGAAATTTTTTAAGAAGACTATCCTAAAAGTAATAGGATTACAAGGCTAATATCTATGCCACAAAATAATTATACTAATAGGATTCCTAAAGGTAATCATGTATGATTTCTAACGTGTAGTATTATGTCCTAAAACTAATAGGATTACAAGGCTAATGTCTAGAATTTCGATTATGTCCTTTTATTGTGAATTAATATGCTTAACATTAAAAAGTTATTTCTGTAATCCAACATTTTATTCATGCTTTTATAATAATATAGATATAAATATAAATATAAATATAGATATATATAGATATATTGTTTATGTTCATTGATCCATAGTTGGCATCTTTTCGTAAATTACTTATAAAGAAGGAAATTATGCGTTCTATTTCAATGCAGAAAGAGCGACAAATTGTTCGTGAATGTTTAGAAGTGAAATAGGATTTCAAGGCCTATCGTAATCACGCCTTGCATCAAACCATATCATAAAGCAACCAAGACTTGTAAATAGGCACGTAATACAAAATTTTTTAGACTTTGAGTTGGACTCGACAATGCATGATGATGTATGGATTAAATATTAATATTTTCTTATTAAAAAGGGTCAAAGATTTAATAAGTAAGATTTATAAAATCTTAAATTATTTGAAAGTCCCAGATATTAGAAAACTATTTTGTCTGGTGTGAAATTTATTTTTAAGCTATTTTGGTCACTTGACATTGTATTCATGCTTTTATAATAATTAGTATCTATGAACATGCGTTGCACGTTATAAATGGCACGTGATGATTTAAATATTTATTTATATGAATGAACAACAAAATTTAGTTATTGAGAGAAATTTATGTATAATAATACAACAATCATTTAAATGCCGAAAAATATTATTACATCAGCATAGTACGTGAATTCAAAATGAAAGGACATCATCAGAACTTACACAGATGATAAATCTAGTCATGTTAGTTAGATAATTATGTATTACAGTTTGAAAGTATTTAATGTGATGGTATCTTAACGAACACTTCTTTGTAGACGATTTTTTGTGTATGTTTCCTTTAATTCTTTAGTTGATCTGCCATAACCAGCACTCTTGTTGTCGATATTGATATCCCTCTTGAAAGTGCAACATATAGTTGTTCCTCTAATAAAATATATGCGGTAAAAATTACTCAATATTTAGGATGTTTCTTCTTGTGTGTTTATTTATTATAATTGCAAAACATAAACATACGGAAAATTATTTTCACAAAATTTAAAAGGATATTCTTTAGTTTCGGAAGATGAAAGTTGAATTTGGGGATAACACATATTTAGAAGTATATTGACCAGTATCATACTTTCTGTATGTATGACGTTATTATCAAAACTTCTATATATTTCATCTGTGTGCTATTAAATTAGCTATTCGGCGGATCTAAAATTTTAGTAGCAAGCCAGGTAAATTCAAAATCAATCTATATGTAATTGAAGATCAATTTTAGCTTAGTCTATGATATACATGGTGAAACTAACATACGTAAGAAATAATGAACTTGAGAAACAAACATATACGGTAGAAGACTATTTGATATTAAAGTATTAAAGTATTCTTCTTGGTAGTAATGGTTGGTATCATCTTCTGCTGCGTCAAAACTGGAAAAAAAATTATTTTTACCATGAAATTTAGCAATCAACATTTTATTTAGTTAATCAACATATTTATTTCTGCTAGATAAGATAGCTCTTAATTTCTATCATGTTATTTGCACAAATTGCATTTTAATCTAATGATGGAAATATTTCCCTTACTAAATGCACTACTATTACAATTGGGGTTGATAACCAAGTGTTCTGGAAGAACGAAATAATCTTTTATTGGATGCTCTTCTTCGTTTCTGACACGAAGCAAGAAGTCACTGAATGTTGGATATGTTCTTACTTTTATATTTCTTGTCAGTTGAATTTTTTCCATTTGAGGTCATACGTATAATTTTGGCAAGCTAGCTTTTACAGTCTCTGCTTTCGTCGATTTTGGAACTACTGGTAGTACTTGACAGAAATCACTTCTCAAACCATTACTTTTCCACCAAGTGGTTCATTGATATCCAATGTATCTCTAAAAATTCTGGTCAATTGTTTCGATCGTTTGACGCTTTGTCATAAGCGCTTCATTCCATATTATCAATTTTGCTTTCCTTATAAATTTAGCACCAGTGCTCTGCTTTGATATATTTGTGATGATTATTCAGTTGTTTAAAGAGGTATATCAAATCTAAATGAGTTATACGACCTCATATTAAAATCGTTGTTAGTTGTTTAATCTTACCGTAAAAATTAATTTATTTTATGTTGATTCAAATTCTTTATATTAGTTAATCTCTTATTTTGAATATGTAATTGTAACTATAATTTTATCCAGCATAAATTTTATTCTCAAAGTAGTAAAAAGATCCATCTAACATTTCAAATTTAGATCTTTATGTTTTCAGAATCATTAGTTGTATTTACTCTTACCAACCATTTTTCTTTTTCTTTCTCACACATGTATATTCTTAAATATTTTCTTAATTTTTTAAAGATAATTGGGTATATTTTTTAATATTATCTAAAATTTGATAATAAAAAATATTATTTGAGTAGGAAAACAGTTCGAATATAATATAAAAATATATTATTGTGAAGATATTTTTTCTCAATTTCAATGATTTATGCAGTTCATTTAACATTACTTTTATTTTTCTTGGTATTGGACATTATGGAGTGGTAATGTATTACCAATACGAAGGATTCTTATGAAATTAATTTTATTAATCCTTCATACATATTATTAATAAGAATTTAATACACAAAATTTTATTAGTTTTAAAATATTAAATATTAAAAAAAATTAACATAAAAGGTATTATCGTCCAAAAAATAAGTTATTACAGTTATGTCCAAAAAATAAGTTATTACAGTTATGTCCTTCCTCCTTCACTCTACATCGTAGAGACAATAGGTTAAACTCCTTCATGTACTTTCTCATAGAAATTTTTTAAAAACCTTATTTAAGATTCTTAAACTTATTTATGAATTCCGCTTCGACATCACCTGGTAGAAATTAATCCTTAAACTTCAGAACTTCTTGTTCTTCGTAGCGCTTCTCCTCCAGCTCCCTCTTCTGTCGTACATGTGCTCACCATAAACCTGCCTTTTTGTTTTCTTCAACTTCGTGGTAATGATAATAATAGTAATAATAATAATAATAATTCTATGAATATTATGTTAATTCTACTGGTTTTATAACATGATTCAGTATATAGAAAAGGTCAACAGAACAAACCAAAGGAGGAAACTATAAAAGTGTTATGAAGGGGGAAAAACACAATACTTGGTAATGGATATTGGTTTCCCCTTTACCAACTTTCGTCAAAGTAAATTATTTTTCCTGTGAACATAGTGTGAGCACGTGATTTTTGCACTGCCTGGAATACTCCTATAAAATTCAATAAAATAGTTCTTAATTAATTATTAGCCATTTTAAGAATTCTGTTAGATTTTTAATTACTTCTACTTAATTGTAGGTAGTTAATTCATGAAAATACCCAAACTATCATGCATTGCATTTAGGATTTATTTTTACATTTTTAGATTTGAGTTAGTAATTGTTCATTTCATAAAATTGAAAAAAATCATAAAAAATAGTGCATTTTTACACTCTTTTTAGTTTTAATGTTTAATTCCTAGAATCTAGCATTATTTTAATTTTTATAAATAGTTAATTTAGTTTAACTTTACATTTAGGTGGATTATGATTTTAATTACTAAGTAACCTAGTCATAAAAATTAAAGAAGGAATTAATATAAGTAATTAAGAATGAATAAAATAAGAGATGGACCAGACTGGGCTGATTTGTTAAAAACGAACTAGGCCCAATCCGGCAAAGCCCAGTGCGTTTTTGTTAAAAAGGATCCAGTTAATTGGAGCCGTCGATCTCCACATATCAGACGGTTCAGAACTAACCTTCAATCCCTATAAAAGTGTCTTAAACACCCCCTACCCCCCCTTCACTTCCGTCTTCTTCACCTCAGAACCCCAGGTCCGAACCCTAAATCGCCATGGTGGTCTCGGCCCATTCTTCCACCAAAACCCTTCCAAAATCCCACCAAACTCACCACCATCACTTCTCCCCACTTCAATCGATACCCCAAACACCACCAGAACCCGAAATTTCCGATTGATAGAACAAAAACCAGGAAAAATATAATAATAAAGTTCAAAGCTTTAGATCGAGGCCCGTTTTGAGTTGAAATAGATTTTAGCCATGTGTTCTTAACAAGAACACATGGTTAAAATAAATTTTAACTTTAAATCCGAATTTCAAGAAGATTTTGTTCAAGGTAATTTCATGTTCCTTTTCCCGTTTCATTCTTTTTTAGGTGTTTTTAGTTCAATCATCTTCTACTCCTTTCTTTACTCTTTTCAATTTCTGATTTTAGATTTTACAAAAATAGCCAGTTTTCGTCTATGTTCTAGGTTAGTCCGCAAATTCATATAAAAGGGTCAGTCGTCAAATGGCTATCGTTTAAAGGTTCATGCATAAAAAGAAGTTCTTAAAAACAATAAACCCAAAGATTAGGTTTGGACTGGGTTACTTCGGCCCAAAAGAAAATTAGAAATCAGAGCAGGTTTAAAAGCAGTAGAATTTTCCAGTAAGTCCGAATAGTACACAAATAAAAGTTTAAGGGGGTTAAAAGGAATTGAGGGAAGTCTCTAACAAATTTTTGTTGAGGAATGGCAGTCACATGCAATCTGTTAGGAGAGGGATTCTGGCGTGAGGATTTTGGCTAACTGACTTCTAAAAAAGGGAACAAAATCTGATAAAATTTAGAGGGGAGGGGGGTCCGTTTTCATTGGCTAGTATATATAAAAGAGAGGTCACACAGTAGGGGGGGTGATTTTTGGTTTTTCAACACAGTGATATTAAGAAAAAAAATCTATAAAGTTAAAGGCATATTTGATCTGAAATTCGATTTTTGGATTTTCCGGAAGTAAGAGCAAGAGTGAGCTGCTTTGTTTAATCGATTGCTGCTGCCTAGACAAATTTGCTTGCGGGTTCATTTTGCATAGGTAACTTCAGAGCTTTTTGTTTTTCTGTAATTTTCCATATCAATGATAAGTTGTTTGATGGTTCATTAGCTTAACCTCTCGCATCATCAAATTTCTGTGTAGTAGTCGAATATTAATGATCATATCTGTGCTAATAGACTACTATGCTGCTTATCCCTTGTCTAGTTTGAGTTTCGTTTGCTATTTAGTATTGGTGAATCTGTTTCATAGTCTGTTGTGGGTCTGTTGTGATTTGAATTTACTCAGTTATGATTAATAGACATGGATATTGTATCAACTTTAATCGAACTTATCAGTTTGGAATGCCATTGAACTATCCATAGTTGCTGGTTCTTTGTTGTTGATTTTGATGCTTGAATGTAACACTTGAATGTTTTTTTTGTAAATTAGATTCTTATATAAACAGATTTATGGACTGCTATCACAAATCAACTTTTCCAATTTTACTAACAGATGGTAGACTGAAATATTGTACGCAAAATGAACAGAAATGTGTAAATTGTTTTAGCAATTATACTGGTGGGATGCAGAAATGTATTAAAAATGTATTGATAGAAGGCCATTGGTCCGGTTCACTGTTTGACGATATCTTTATTTGTAGCAAGTCTACTGTGGTTAGTTTTATCAACATAATGATTATATTCGTGATCATGTATATTGGTTTATTTCAATCCTACCATTCCGGCAACATTGTTATTATTGTGGATTTAGATTTGTAGCATGTTGTATTGAATGATGCTCTTAATGTAACATGTAAGAACTATCACTTTTGAAAAAGTGTTGGGGATAAAGAATGTGTATTGTTGTTCTGTTGGCAGCAACATAGGATATTCCAAGTCCAAATTGTAATCAATTTCCTCAAAATGGCTAGTTTTGTAGTAATGTTATTAAAGTAAACTTAGATCGGTAAAATTTCCTGGAGTAGTGGCTACAGTATGTAATCCTGGGGATTGGTTCACTTAAGCAATCAAGATTGTAATTTGGGCTTAATAAACTGGCTACACCAGAAATAGATCGTTCAGGTTTTAATTGTTCTATCAGCTTTATGGCCAGTTTGCTGTAATTAATTTGTGTGGATGGATTTAGTTAAAATGGCCGTCATAGAAATTGCACCGTCAATGTATTATCATCTCTGCAGAATCATTAACCACATTCAGTTATAATTCGCTTGAATTTGTCTATTTTTACGGCTATATTTGCAAGTGAATTTCATGGTTTGTATTTGAGCTTTTATTTACTATTCATTAGAATGAGTAGATTATCCATGTAGACACTAAACACCATGCAGTGTAATAAAATTCACTATAATTAGCAGAGGTGTGCCATGCAATTTAAATAGTAGTCATTAATGGCCCTCTTAATTAAACTAATTACGAGGTTAGAATACAAGCTTCCATTAGAACTCGCCTCTGGATATTAATTAATTATATTGTGACTATGGGTACGGTTCCCGTGACATAGTGACAATATCAACTTCGGGGGTGCCTTTTAGGTGACCCGATTTTAACAATTTTAAATAATAAAAGCTTTTAAACTAATTTGAGGCGCGCCATACCGAACAAAATTTACAAATATATGGCCCTCATTAATTAAACACTTAGAAAATCGAGGCGTGCTATTTAGCGAATTCCTGGCCCTCGACAAACTAAAAACGCATAATCTGCTTTAGGCGCGTTAGTCTAATAATTTAATTTTCTAAATTCGGGTGCGCATTTATGTGACCTAAATTCCAAAATCTCAATGTTAAATTAAAAGATGTTACAAGTCGCAGGTGCATTTATGTGACGTGATTTGTGACGTATTTTGATTGACATTGCAATTCTCCGATAAATTCTAAAAGCGGAAAAGTAAAATAAGGTAAATACACTATAGGTTAATAACAGGTATAAAAATCAAATAATAAGCCAATTATGACAATAAAGCGACCGTGCTAGAACTACTGAACCCGAGGGTGCCTAACACCTTCCCGCGGGTTAACAGAATTCCTTACCTAGAATTTCTGGTTCGCAGACTTCGTTAAGAAAGTCAAACCTTTTTCTCGATCTGGGATAAAATCGGTGACTTGGAACACCAATCTAAAATTTTCAAGTGGCGACAATGAAATAAATTAAATAATCCCATTTCGACTAATGTCACTTTAATTGAAAAAACTCTTTTTATCTATTCCTCTCGGGGGGTGTGCGAAAAGAGGTGTGACAGCTCTGGCGACTCCGCTGGGGAACGAACCCAGAATCTCTGGTTCAGGGTTCAAGAATTCGAGCTTAAGATTATTGTTATTTTCTGGCTTTTTATCTGAGTTTTATTACCTGTTATGCCTAATGTGCTAAATGCCGCTTTTACCGATTTAATATTATTTGAACTGTTTATAAACTGTTCCGAACCTTTCTCTTCTTATCTTCGGGGAGATGCACGCTGGCCGTGACTCCCTATTCTGTTAGTGTCATACAATGAATAAGAAAGAGGCCGGATAAGTTACAAAGCCTGGTGGCCTTTTGGTGCCCTGTACGTAGCCCCCTCCTCGGCTCGAGCTGTCCGCTCGGGTTCACCAGTCTAGACCAGTACCCAGGTTTTAGCTTAGAATAACGTGACCTCATGCCGGATCCCTAGTAGGAACGTTTATTTGCATCATGTGCATTTGACTTAGGGGACTCAACACAGAGGTTGGGTCCGTCTAGGACAGGTGACCTTAAATTAAAGACCATCCTGATGCATAATTTACGTGCTACTTGTGCATTACTTCGCATCGATTTGCGTGTTGACCGGCTATTAGAATAAAATTGGAAAATTGAGAATTGAAATGATGAAAGGTGAGGTATGAGCAAATTGAGGGTTGCTTATGCGTTTTTCAAAAATCTGGTATCCAAAATAAGTCGAAATACTGTCGAAATTTTTGGCCAAAAAAAAAAATGAAAAAAGAAGAAAAAGTTTTACTAAATATTTGCTTTCTTACTTTTGAAAGCTTAAAAATATTTTCTATTTGTAATTAAACAAAAATTCAAAAATATTTTCTTACTTTTTCTGAGTGTTCTTTTCTTGCTTTTATAAAATAAAAGTTCAAAAAAGAGTTCAAAAAATATATTTTGCTCAAAAGATATTTTCTTTCTTGATTTTTTATAATAAAATCTTAAGAATTCAGGGTATTGAAAATTTTTCTCTCTTCCTTGAAAAGATAAAACAAAATTCAAAAATATTTTTCTTTTACTTTTGAAAATTTTCAAAGTAGTCATTCTTTAATAATTACTAAAAAAAATCAAAATCCAGGGGTACCCCTTTCTTCTTTTAAGTATTTTATTTCAGGAAATTTCGAAAATAAAAGTTGTTAGGTAATATCGTTTTGCATAAATAGCCCAAATGTCTCCAAAAGGACGCCGGAAGGTTGTTTTTGCAAAAATGACCCCTTATTTTAATTTTTGGCTACCAAGCAAGCACAGTCCTAAAATCTTCCCTTTTGAAGTGCTGAAGGGCCGTATTGGCAAAAGTAGCTGTGTTATTTAAATTTTTGCAAAATGACGCCTTTTTGTAAATAGTAAAAAAATATATATATTAATAAAGACAAAACCAGAAAATGATCAATGAAAAAGAGCAAGAGCAGGATGGGAAGAAAAGAGCGAAAATTGGAAAATCGAAAAAAAGAGAGAACTTTTGAGCGAGGTAGACAAAGCCGGGATGAAACATGCAACCGGGTGAAACATATAGGAACACATTTAACTGCTTAGGTGCATCACACCCCAACGTGCGATTACCTATCTGTTATTTGCTCACACTAATCGGTTTGCTGTTAAGCATAGGTTTCTTCAAATAGGTGGTTAGTTTGTTGGCACCCTGGCAAGCCATCCATACTATACTCGATCAAAATGCCGAACAACCATGGCCAACAAAGAAATAGATGCCGGAGTTGTAGACCCACCAAGAGAGACCGTAGAGTCAGAATCAGAACTACAAGAGGAGGTTCGGAGACTGAAACACCAAATGGCGGAGATGTACCAAGCCTGGATGAAAGGACACCCACCACCCTCATCTCCCACCAACTATACAGAAAACCCCGCTTCCATTCCACCACTCTCTCAATCCCAAATGGCCAATGTCGTCGATCTTTCCGCACAACATGCGCCTAGCTTTACCCCTTACCATAATTATCCTGGCACGTCGGCTCAAGCTTTTCATGCTCCACCAACTAAAACAACCTCATACCCTGCCCCGTCAGCTGCTCCTATTTTTGTACCTCCTCCACAAGCTACCCTCCACCGATCCTCCAGTGAACCCGTATTTCCCACCCCTGACACCCACTACCATACACCGGAGCGCACTTTCAAGATCCCAGATCCTTACTCTTATGCTCCTCAATTTGAGCCTCATGTGGAAACTAACAAACCACCCAAGAACTCCGAGCAAGAGGAAATGCTTAGGAAGTTACAAAGCCTCGAGCAGTCGTTGAGGAATATGCAAGGGTTGGGGAATCAGGTGAGTGTGGCCTATAAGGATCTTTGTTTGTTTCCTGATGTCCAACTTCTTGCTGGGTTCAAGATGCCCAAGTTCGACTTGTATGACGGACACGGAGATCCCGTTGCCCATTTAAGGGGTTACTGCAGCAAGATGAGAGGTGCTGGAGGAAAAGATGAACTGCTGGTGGCTTACTTCAGCCAAAGTTTGAGTGGAGCGGCTCTAGAATGATACACCCGCCAGGACAGTAACAGGTGGTACACTTGGGACGACACGGCTCAGGCTTTTGCCCGACACTTTCAGTACAACATAGACATTGTTCCAGACCGCCTATCTCTGACCAAGGTGGAAAAGAAAACCAGTGAAAGCTTCTGAGAATATGGTTTCCGTTTGAGGGAGCAAGCTGCGCGAGTCAATCCTCCGATGGAAGAAGATGAGATGGTCAAATACTTTCTGCAAGCCTTGGAGCCCACTTACTATGGCCATTTGATCTCAGCCATTGGTAAGTCTTTCAATGATGTAGTAAAAATGGGAGAGATGGTAGAAGAGGGGCTCAAATCCAGCAAGATTATGAGTTATTCTGCTATAAAAGCAACCACTCAAGCAATCCAGAGCGGCACAGGAAATTTGTTAGGAAGGAAGAAGAAGGAAGATGATTCCATGTTTGTCTCCGAGTCATGGCAGGGTCAGAGAGGTCTACCTCGCCAATACACCTATCCACGCCCTCGACCTCAAACTTACACCCAAACTCCATATAACACACCTCAACATTATTTTTCCCCGCAAAACCCCCAAGATTTATCCCAACCACCCCAATATTTCGTTCACCATACCCAGTCATACGCTCAGTCCCCTCCTTATCCACAATGGCGTGCCCCTGTCCCACAGAATGCCTACCCAGCTCCACAAAATGCCTACCCATTCCCACAGCCTTACTAAAACCCCGATGGTCCACACTTTCGACCAAAATCAGGGTATAGGAGAGAAAAGCAACAACGGAAACAAATTTTTACCCTGCTTGGAGAATCCTATGCTAGCCTATTCCAAAGGTTAAGGCAATTGGACGTCTTGAGGCCAATTGAATCAAAAATACCAAATCCGCCTCCAAAGAACCTTGATTATTCTCTAAGATGTGCCTACTGTTCCGATGCTCCAGGCCATGACATAGAGAAGTGTTGGCATTTGAAACGGGCAATCCAAGAACTCATCGATACAAACCAAATTGTAGTCCAAAACCCAGACACTTCGAACATTAACCAGAACCCTCTCCCTGCCCATGAAGAGACACATGTGATTGAAGTAGTCCACAAGGACGGGGAGCCCAAGAAGTCTGTCATGATGACTAGGGCCAATGAAGACAATTTGGTTAAGGGTCCATAAATAATCAAAGTGGTTCCAAAGTCTTCTCAAAGAGATCAATATGGCAGAGGCTGGTGAAGGCTCTAGCAAAGCAGATGTGCAGTTTGTTGGCTCAACGTGAAGCCTAGCAATTGGGAAGTTACTCCTCTCCCCACCAGGAAGGAGTCTTGGTATTTTGCTTTATTTCCTTTCCTGTTCCAGGTTTGTAATCCGGATCTTTCTTTAGCTTTGTTTATTGTGATGTTCAAACTCTTCTTTTCAATGAAGTGTAATCTCCCGTTTATTTTGTTCTTTTGTACAGTTCTTTTTATGCTGGTTGCAGTGACATGACATGCATGAGGAATTTCAGCCAAGTCTTAAAAGCTAATTTAATTCTGAAATAACAAAAAGAAGTAGAATATGACGAGGAAATAGAATATGATGAAGAAGCAGCATTTGAGCAAACCAATCAAGGGCTAAAATAATTTGAAGGGAAACTGAAACCTAGTTTGAGTGAGACTGAAGCAATCAATTTAGGGGGCCAGGATGATGTTAGGAAACCAAGATAAGTATGCATCTAGGACCATAAGTGAAGGAGCAAATAATCAAAATATCGTTTGAGTACCAAGATGTCTTCGCTTGGTCATATGACGAGATGCCAGGTTCGAGCACTGATCTGACAGTTCGTAAATTGCCAATTGATTCGGCCTACAACAAAAGGTACGCCCTCGGAAAGTTGAAGTGGGCCAAATGGTATTAAAACACATTTCTTCCTCACCAAGAGGAAGCCAAAGGCAAATTCGCCCCGAACTGGCACGGACCGTTCGTTGTGACAAGAGTGTTGCCAAATGGCGCTTTGTACTTAACAGACACAGAAGGCAAATGTGTAGATATGGCTGTCAATTCGAATGCAGTTAAGAAGTATTGTGTATGATTTCTTTGCTCATCTTCAATTGTATTTTGTACTTGGCATGTTCAAAGTTGAAATGAAGAAGGCATTTTATTCAACTATCCAAACATTGTCATCCTTCATTACCCTTTTGAGCCTTACTTATTTTCTTTCACATCCCTCTTCTGGAATCAGTAAAGGAAGATGAAGAAAAGAAAAGAAAAAGAAGAAAAGAAAACAAAGAAATAGAAAAAAGACAAAAACAAACAACTTTTATGGTTGAACTACGTTCGACCTAATTCCTTTTAAGGATACGTAGGCAGCCTCACGGCTCGGTCTCGTCAAAATAAAATTTAAATCTCCCCAGACGCAAAAGAACTGGGGCAGATGTTCGGATTCGTACAAAATTTGATTCCAAAAGTTGTAATTTTAACCCCTATTTCATTTTAAATTACTTTGAGCCTTCATGACACCCTTTCTTCTAACCCTGTCCAAAAGCCCACATTACGATCCAAAGAAAGACCTTCTGATCAATCTTTGAGGATGCCGAGTCAAGCGAAATGGGGATATGGTTTATCTCAGGGGCGACACCGTGTTCAGGGTGCATAAGAGAAAGCTAAAATGAGAGTCTTATTGGTGAAAACCCTCACGGGCACCGTAAGGCGATGGTGAGATGAGAGAAAACTAAAATGAGAAAGTCTTATTGGTGAAAACCTTCACGGGCACCGTAAGGCGATGGTGACATGAGAGAAATCTAAAATGAGAGAGTCTTGTTGGTGAAAACCTTTGCGGACAGCATAAGACGATGGTCAGATGAGAGAAAACTGAAAATGAGAGAGTCTTATCGGTGAAAACCCGTACGGACACCATAAGGCGATGGTGAGTTCAAAGGTAAACAGCAGACGGAACGGGATCAGTGAAAGATTGGTCTTTGAAGTGGGATTTATGCCATGGGTTGAATACGATTGGTCAGACGGATTAGGCTGATCAGTTCGAAATGCATGTCATGATCATTGGAGCTGCCCAATTCCCTCAGATAAGTCCTTCTAAATTTCCTCCACATAATCGTTTGTATTCACAATTTTCCTTTGTTTCCTCTTGGTCACAAAATCATTACATTTTTGTTTTTTGAGTCCATCTTTGTGAGTTTCTTGCGAATTAGCCATTTTGCGTAAGCAGGAAAGGATTTCAGAGCTTACTACCAACTTCTAAATTGCATAAAGCAGAACTTGGCCAAGCATATCGCAAGGGAAGTAATCCAAAAGGAGCGATATGTAGTTAACCAAAGGTCAGGCGATAAGGCAAGTTTTGGAGTTTTGGAGAATGCAAGAACGCAACAACGTTCAGAGTAAAAGTGCAATGCAACATGTAAGGGTAATAGATTCGGATCATCCGGAGGTTGTGCAATCTGGCCCCAATCAGAGGTCAAACAACTCTGTGCTCATTCAAATCCCCAGCCAAGCCAAAACTAGAATATATTCCCCAACAGAAGCAAACCTCCAGCAAGGACGCCACAAACTAACCACCACGTTCCAAACTAATAAGATTTTATTTGTCTGAAACAGAAGGCGTAGGAGTTGTCAATCCACAAAAGCCAGGACTCAGGAAGCAAAATTGCTATTCGAGGATTCCTTAAACGGAGAGCATGGCTCAGGTAAATTTAATTTTTAGTTTTCAGGACCCTCCTGGATAATGGGATTTAATTTTTAGTTTCAGGACCCTCCTAGATAATGAGATTAGTTTTAGTTTTCAGGACCCTCCTGGATAATGGGATTTAATTTTTAGTTTCAGGACCCTCCTGGATCATGGGATTAGTTTTAGTTTTCAGGACCCTCCTGGATAATGGGATTTAATTTTTAGTTTCAGGACCCTCCTGGATAATGGGATTAGTTTTAGTTTTCAGGACCCTCCTGGATAATGGGATTTAGTTTTAGTTTCAGGACCCTCCTAGATAATGGGATTTAACTTTTAGTTTCATGACCTTCCTGGATAATGGGATTTAAGTTTTAGTTTTCAGGACCCTCCTGGATAATGGAATTTAATTTTTAGTTTTCAGGACCCTCCTGGATAATGGGATTTAAATTTTTTAAAATTCTTAGAAGTCTTTTAGGTAGCAAGATTTGAATCCCCGCAGTTATGCCCAGGTTCCAAACTGGGGCAGAAAAGTTTCTTTTGTTTAGTTCGCTTTTGGAAGTCAGGCGCCCACCTGGATAACGAGGGAATACAATTTTTATTTTAAGTAGCAGGCGCTCACATGGATAACAAGGGAATACAATTTTTATTTTCAGTAGCAGGCGCCCACCTGGATAATGAGGGAATACAATTTTATTTTCAGTAGCAGGCGCCCACCTGGATAATGAGGGAATACAATTTTTAGTTTCAGTAGCAGGCGCCCACCTGGATAATGAGGGAATACAATTTAAGTTTCAGTAGCAGGCGCCCACCTGGATAACGAGGGAATACAATTTTTAGTTTCAGTAGCAGGCGCCCACCTGGATAACGAGGGAATATAATTTTAGTTTCAATAGCAGGTGCCCACCTGNAAATAAAATTTAAATCTCCCCAGACGCAAAAGAACTGGGGCAGATGTTCGGATTCGTACAAAATTTGATTCCAAAAGTTGTAATTTTAACCCCTATTTCATTTTAAATTACTTTGAGCCTTCATGACACCCTTTCTTCTAACCCTGTCCAAAAGCCCACATTACGATCCAAAGAAAGACCTTCTGATCAATCTTTGAGGATGCCGAGTCAAGCGAAATGGGGATATGGTTTATCTCAGGGGCGACACCGTGTTCAGGGTGCATAAGAGAAAGCTAAAATGAGAGTCTTATTGGTGAAAACCCTCACGGGCACCGTAAGGCGATGGTGAGATGAGAGAAAACTAAAATGAGAAAGTCTTATTGGTGAAAACCTTCACGGGCACCGTAAGGCGATGGTGACATGAGAGAAATCTAAAATGAGAGAGTCTTGTTGGTGAAAACCTTTGCGGACAGCATAAGACGATGGTCAGATGAGAGAAAACTGAAAATGAGAGAGTCTTATCGGTGAAAACCCGTACGGACACCATAAGGCGATGGTGAGTTCAAAGGTAAACAGCAGACGGAACGGGATCAGTGAAAGATTGGTCTTTGAAGTGGGATTTATGCCATGGGTTGAATACGATTGGTCAGACGGATTAGGCTGATCAGTTCGAAATGCATGTCATGATCATTGGAGCTGCCCAATTCCCTCAGATAAGTCCTTCTAAATTTCCTCCACATAATCGTTTGTATTCACAATTTTCCTTTGTTTCCTCTTGGTCACAAAATCATTACATTTTTGTTTTTTGAGTCCATCTTTGTGAGTTTCTTGCGAATTAGCCATTTTGCGTAAGCAGGAAAGGATTTCAGAGCTTACTACCAACTTCTAAATTGCATAAAGCAGAACTTGGCCAAGCATATCGCAAGGGAAGTAATCCAAAAGGAGCGATATGTAGTTAACCAAAGGTCAGGCGATAAGGCAAGTTTTGGAGTTTTGGAGAATGCAAGAACGCAACAACGTTCAGAGTAAAAGTGCAATGCAACATGTAAGGGTAATAGATTCGGATCATCCGGAGGTTGTGCAATCTGGCCCCAATCAGAGGTCAAACAACTCTGTGCTCATTCAAATCCCCAGCCAAGCCAAAACTAGAATATATTCCCCAACAGAAGCAAACCTCCAGCAAGGACGCCACAAACTAACCACCACGTTCCAAACTAATAAGATTTTATTTGTCTGAAACAGAAGGCGTAGGAGTTGTCAATCCACAAAAGCCAGGACTCAGGAAGCAAAATTGCTATTCGAGGATTCCTTAAACGGAGAGCATGGCTCAGGTAAATTTAATTTTTAGTTTTCAGGACCCTCCTGGATAATGGGATTTAAATTTTTTAAAATTCTTAGAAGTCTTTTAGGTAGCAAGATTTGAATCCCCGCAGTTATGCCCAGGTTCCAAACTGGAGAATGGGATTTAGTTTTAGTTTCAGGACCCTCCTAGATAATGGGATTTAACTTTTAGTTTCATGACCTTCCTGGATAATGGGATTTAAGTTTTAGTTTTCAGGACCCTCCTGGATAATGGGATTTAATTTTTAGTTTCAGGACCCTCCTGGATAATGGGATTTAAATTTTTTAAAATTCTTAGAAGTCTTTTAGGTAGCAAGATTTGAATCCCCGCAGTTATGCCCAGGTTCCAAACTGGGGCAGAAAAGTTTCTTTTGTTTAGTTCGCTTTTGGAAGTCAGGCGCCCACCTGGATAACGAGGGAATACAATTTTTATTTTCAGTAGCAGGCGCCCACCTGGATAATGAGGGAATACAATTTTATTTTCAGTAGCAGGCGCCCACCTGGATAATGAGGGAATACAATTTTTAGTTTCAGTAGCAGGCGCCCACCTGGATAATGAGGGAATACAATTTAAGTTTCAGTAGCAGGCGCCCACCTGGATAACGAGGGAATACAATTTTTAGTTTCAGTAGCAGGCGCCCACCTGGATAACGAGGGAATACAATTTTTAGTTTCAGTAGCAGGCGCCCACCTGGATAACGAGGGAATATAATTTTAGTTTCAATAGCAGGTGCCCACCTGGATAACGAGGGAATACAATTTTAGTTTCAGTAGCAGGCACCCACCTGGATAACGAGGGAATACAATTTTAGTTTCAATAGCAGGCGCCCACCTGGATAATGAGGGAATACAATTTTAGTTTCAATAGCAGGCGCCCACCTGGATAACGAGGGAATACAATTCAAGTTTCAGTAGCAGGCGCCCACCTGAAAAATAAGCGCATCTACTTTAGAGTTTACTTCAAATTTCAAAGTTCAGATTAGAAGCAGCAGGAGCCCGCCTGAAGAACAGGGTCAAGTCAAGATTGGCAAAAGCTCGCGTCAAGAATGCGAGTCAACAGTTCGAGACACACAAGAAGATTCGAGATCAAGTTACAAGAAATTTACAGATAGGAACCATGTAACTGGTAGTTGATAGACGTAGCTAGTTTAGCTTCTTAGTTTTCATTTTGGTGTAATAAGGACTGCAGCAAGCAGTAACAGCAGCAGCAACGAAAATCTCAGCTACCAAAACTTCCAGAACTACACTGACTTGATTCCTTTATAGCCAAGGATATGTAGGCAACCTTCGAAGCAAAGTTCGGTCAGTCTCTTTTCAAAAATGCTTCTCATGGAGTCTGAGATAGGCAAAAATCCCGCAGAGTCGCTCATTTTATCTTTGCCCGAACACCCTTCATGTCTTCGAGCAAAGAGGGGCAGCTGTAAGCACGTGATTTTTGCCCTGCCCGGAATACTCCTATAAAATTCAATAAAATAGTTCTTAATTAATTATTAGCCATTTTAAGAATTCTGTTAGATTTTTAATTACTTCTACTTAATTGTAGGTAGTTAATTCATGAAAATACCCAAAATATCATGCATTACATTTAGGATTTATTTTTATATTTTTAGATTTGAGTTAGTAATTGTTCATTTCATAAAATTGAAAAAAATCATAAAAAATAGTGCATTTTTACACTCTTTTAAGTTTAATGTTTAATTCCTAGAATCTAGCATTATTTTAATTTTTATAAATAGTTAATTTAGTTTAACTTTACATTTAGGTGGATTATGATTTTAATTACTAAGTAACCTAGTCATAAAAATTAAAGAAGGAATTAAAATAAGTAATTAAGAATGAATAAAAAAGAGATGGACCAGACTGGGCTGATTTGTTAAAAACGAACTAGGCCCAATCCGACAAAGCCCAGTGCGTTTTTGTTAAAAAGGATCCAGTTAATTGGAGCCATCGATCTCCACAGATCAGAAGGTTCAGAACTAACCTTCAATCCCTATAAAAGTGTCTTAAACACCCCCTACCCCCCCTTCACTTCCGTCTTCTTCACCTCAGAACCAGGTCCGAACCCTAAATCGCCATGGTGGTCTCGGCCCTTTCTTCCACCAAAACCCCTCCAAAATCCCACCAAACTCACCACCATCACTTCCCCCCACTTCAATCGATACCCCAAACAACACCAAAACCCGAAATTTTTCGATTGATAGAACAAAAATCACAAAAAAAAAAAAATAAAGTTCAAAGCTTTAGATCGAGGCCCGTTTTGAGTTGAAATAGATTTTAGCCATGTGTTCCAAGAACACATGGTTAAAATGAATTTAACTTTAAATCCGAATTTTCAAGAAGATTTTGTTCAAGGTAATTTCATGTTCCTTTTCCCGTTTCATTCTTTTTTAGGTGTTTTTAGTTCATTCATCTTCTACTCCATTCTTTACTCTTTTCAATTTCTGATTTTAGAGTTTACAAAAATAGCTAGTTTTCGTCTATGTTCTAGGTTAGTCCGCAAATTAATATAAAAGGATCAGTTGTCAAATGGCTATCGTTTAAAGGTTCATGCATAAAAAAAAGTTCTTAAAAATAATAAACCCAAAGATTAGGTTTGGACTGGATTACTTCGGCCCAAAAGAAAATTAGAAATCAGAGCAGGTTTAAAAGCAGTAGAAGTTTCCAGTAAGTCCGAATAGTACACAAATAAAAGTTTAAGGGGGTTAAAAGGAATTGAGAGAAGTCTCTAACAAATTTCTGTTGAGGAATGGCAGTCACATGCAATCTGTTAGGAGAGAGATTCTGGCATGAGGATTTTGGCTAACAGACTTCTAAAAAAAGGAACAAAATCTGATAAAATCTAGAGGGGAGGGGGGTCCGTTTTCATTGGCTAGTATATATAAAAGAGAGGTCACACAGTAGAGGGTGGGATTTTTGGTTTTTCAACACAATGATATTAAGAAAAAAAATCTATAAATTTAAAGGCATATTTGATCTGAAATTCGATTTTTGGATTTTCCGGAAGTAAGAGCAAGAGTGAGCTGCTTTGTTTAATTGATTGCTGCTGCCTAGACAAATTTGCTTGCGGGTTCATTTTGCATAGGTAAACTGCAGAGCTTTTTTTTTCCTGTAATTTTCCATATCAATGATAAGTTGTTTGATGGTTCATTAGCTTAACCTCTCGCATCATCACATTTCTGTGTAGTAGTCGAATATTAATGATCATATCTGTGCTAATAGACTACCATGCTGCTTATCCCTTGTTTAGTTTGAGTTTCGTTTGCTATTTAGTATGGGTGAATCTGTTTCATAGTCTGTTTTGGGTCTGTTGCGATTTGAATTTACTCAGTTATAATTAATAGACATGAATATTGTATCAACTTTAATCGAACTTATCAGTTTGGAATGCCATTGAACTATCCATAGTTGCTGGTTCTTTGTTGTTGATTTTGATGCTTGAATGTAACACTTAATGTTTTTTTTGTAAATTAGATTCTTACATAAACAAATTTATGGACTGCTATCACAAATCAACTTTTCCAATTTTACTAACAGATGGTAGACTGAAATAATGTACGCAAAACGAACAGAAATGTGTAAATTATTTTAGCAATTATACTGGTGGGATGCAGAAATGTATTAAAAATGTATTGATAGAAGGCCATTGGTCCGGTTCACTGTTTGACGATATCTTTATTTGTAGCAAGTCTACTGTGGTTAGTTTTATCAACATAATGATTATATTTGTGATCATGTATATTGGTTTATTTCAATCCTACCATTCCGGCAACATTGTTATTATTGTGGATTTAGATTTGTAGCATGTTGTATTGAATGATGCTCTTAATGTAATGTGTAAGAACTATCACTTTTGCAAAAGTGTTGGGGATAAAGAATATGTATTGTTGTTCTGTTGGCAGCAACATAGGATATTCCAAGTCCAAATTGTAATCAATTTCCTCAAAATGGCTAGTTTTGTAGTAATGTTATTAAAGTAAACTTAGATCGGTAAAATTTCCTGGAGTAGTGGCTACAGTATGTAATCCTGGGGATTGGTTCACTTAAGCAATCAAGATTGTAATTTGGGCTTAATAAACTGGCTACACCAGAAATAGTATCGTTCAGGTTTTAATTGTTCTATCAGCTTTATGGCCAGTTTGCTGTAATTAATTTGTGTGGATGGATTTAGTTAAAATGGCTGTCATGGAAATTGCACCGTCAATGTATTATCATCTCTGCAGAATCATTAACCACATTCAGTTATAATTCGCTTGAATTTGTCTATTTTTACGGCTATATTTGCAAGTGAATTTCATAGTTTGTATTTGAGCTTTTATTTACTATTCATTAGAATGAGTAGATTATCCATGTAGACACTAAACACCATGCAGTGTAATAAAATTCACTATAATTAGCAGAGGTGTGCCATGCAATTTAAAAAGTAATCATTAATGGCCCTCTTAATTAAACTAATTACGATATTAGAATACAAGCCTCCATTAGAACTCGCCTCTGGATATTAATTAATTATATTGTGACTATGGGTACGGTTCCCGTGACATAGTGACAATATCAACTTCGGGGTGCCTTTTAGGTGACCCGATTTTAATAATTTTAAATAATAAAAGCTTTTAAACTAATTTGAGGCGCGCCATACCGAACAAAATTTACAAATATATGGCCCTCATTAATTAAACACTTAGAAAATCGAGGCGTGCTATTTAGCGAATTCCTGGCCCTCGACAAACTAAAAACGCGTAATCTGCTTTAGGCGCGTTAGTCTAATAATTTAATTTCCTAAATTCGGGTGCGCATTTATGTGACCTAAATTCCAAAATCTCAATGTTAAATTAAAAGATGTTACAAGTCGCGGGTGCATTTATGTGACGTGATTTGTGACGTATTTTGATTGACATTGCAATTCTCCGATAAATTCTAAAAGCGGAAAAGTAAAATAAGGTAAATACACTATAGGTTAATAACAGGTATAAAAATCAAATAATAAGCCAATTATGACAATAAAGCGACCGTGCTAGAACCACGGAACCCGAGGGTGCCTAACACCTTCCCGCGGATAAACAGAATTCCTTACCTAAAATTTCTGGTTCGCAGACTTCGTTAAGAAAGTCAAACCTTTTTCCTCGATCTAGGATAAAACCGGTGACTTGGAACACCAATCTAAAATTTCCAAGTGGCGACTTTGAAATAAATTAAATAATTCCATTTCGACTTATGTCACTTTAATTGGAAAAACTCTTTTTATATATTCCTCTCGAGAGGTGTACGAAATGAGGTGTGACACATAGACTCTATAGCAAAATTGAACTTTGAATTCAGAAGAAAAGAACAATAAGAACAATTAAAGAAAGTATTAATAACTTATTGTCAACCTACTGAATTTTCTTATCTTATCAACATAGAGTCTTTAGCAAAATCAAACTTTCGAATAAAAGGCAAAAATTTAAAGATTGTATATACAACAAAACTTCCTGAAAGTAGCTAGAAATCACTTTACATAGATGTTAGATGAAGCACACAAAAATAGAGAAAGCACCACTCCAATATAGGGGTGGGTATAAAATTCGAAAAATCGAACCGGTTCGAATTAATTTGGTATTTCGGTATCGGTTTTTCGATTATTCAGTACTAATTCGGTGTTACTTTTTAAAAAGTTCGATATTTCGATTCGATTTTCGATATTGATCTTTCGATATATCAATAAACCTAAATACCGAAATACCGAAATAGTTAAGTATGATTGCGAGTTTTCTGACTTTTCTTTTCAATCACAATGTTTTTTGTGAATTGGGGTTAACTATTTGGTTGCATCATCTATGTTGTTAATCCTTTTAACTTCTACTTCACTTATTAATTTACACTTAAGCATCTCATAAGTCGATTGTAACGTGTCTTGTTTCCTGGCCATATGATACATGCAGAAATGTGGGAATATTGACATTGAAGGAGTTAACTCAACTAATGCATACTATGGTGGACCTACTGCATTGTTCAACTCTATAAATTGGGTGGAGAGCTCTTCATGGGATGGACACTTTGGACATGTTGTATGCACAGATAGTGCGGTAATGATCACCACATATAAACATTTTCAAAGCATCCATATTGTCTAATAGACTTTGTATATGCATTCTTTATTTAGTGGAATGTAGTTAGAAATAGACTGAGGCCTCTAAGTTGTAATAGTATGGTTATACCGAACCATCTTTCATTTAATATTATGATACATGGGTATACCTTTAAAATTTGTGTGTTCATCCTTAGGTCTATTATGAAGGACCTGCTAGGCCAAATGGGGGAGTTGCTGCCATTGCTATGCTAATTGGGTATTGATGTTATATTATTGTGTGATTTCTAATGAATTAGAATTTACCACTTTTGTTTATACAGACTTGGTACAATACCGAAACCATACTGAACCGAATAAGAAAATATCGAACCGTACTGAACTGCTTTGGTACGGTATTTGATATATATAATTGATAAACCGAATATTAAAATACCGTACCGAATTTTTTAAAAATTCGTATCAAAATACCGAAAGCCCACTACTACTCCAATATAATAATTAGTAGTATACTTTAAGTTTAAGATACATACACCAAAGTATGTACGTTTTTGTCCTATGTGCAAGACCTACCTTTAAAGATGAAAATAATCCATGAGCTTAATTAGTTTTGTTCAACTGTGTTTCCTAGGTTTTTCGCCAACTCATTCATGATTCATATTCATTTCACAATTTACTTTGGAAACCTAAGTATTAGTTTTAGAAAAAATGTTTACCTTATGATTTTTCCTATTCGAAGGAATACCACATATGGAAGTAAATACAGATTGTAATCAAACCAGTCGCAGGGCTATTCAAATTTAGTGGTCTCCGTTACAAACGTTAAATAGAAATTTTAGTTGAACTCAAAATCTAGATATTAGGCAAAAGTTTGGTTATTATAATTTTATCCAATATGAAATAAATATTTTAAGACTATTTTAATAAAATGATATTGTATGCATGCTTTTATAATAATATAGATACAAATAATATTATTACGCTACTACACAAGGAATGCTAATTCGTAGAAATACTTCAATAATACAAGATATCTAATTACATCTCTTATTTAAAATTTTGAATATTATGAATTTACCTTTTTCGAAAGAAAAAAGGATCACATCTCCTTTTCTATTTTAGCAAGTCTATTTTGCTCAGACTAAGTAATTTGATTAGAGGTAAGCTTTGCGTTAGGACTTAGAAGTTAGAACACCACCGTCATAGCAGCTTGGATCTTCAGTTCAACTTGTCCCACTTCTTGGATCCAATTATGGCAATGGTAGAAATGACAGCAAGTAGCCCACTCAAAAGAATTGCTATTTAAGAAAGAATGAAGAATTTACCCAAATAACCACCTACCCGATCATTTAAACTAGAAATAGTCGAAGAATGTATAACATATACATAACTTATGTATTATATATATATATATAATTATGTATAATCAATATATAATCTATGTATTTAACTAGAAAAAGTAATAGTGAATATGCCCGACTATTTATGTAAAGATTCCCTACGTTTTTTGAATTTTAGTTTTTCAATTTAATTTTTCGGAATACAAATGTCCTGAAATTATGATTTTTTGTTCAAATTAAGGACAAAATAGGTACAGGCTAATTCTTGAATAACAACCCTAAGAATGACTGTTTGTGTACTTCCTTGCTAATTATAGAGTGAGGTATGGAAATTGGCTGGAATGATCTCTTTTTGGATTGGTTATTAGAGTTTAGTCAACTTTTAAATTGTATTGGACTCTTTAATTAATTAGAAAATATAAGTCCGTATAAAAATACCCCTACCTAAAATACGGAAGAATTTCAGCTTATCAGAGTTTTGAAAATCTACAGTTCACAACTCGAGGAATTGTTCCTGGATTTAAAATATGTAATGGAACTCCAAGAAAAATTCATGGATTTTAAACTAATTTATTACTTTGAACTCCAGAAACTTTTCCTTGATTTGAAATATGCAAATGGAATTTCAGGGAGAATTCATGAATAGAAACTTTTTTCTGGATTTAAAATATGAGAAAAAATTCATGAATTTTAAACCTTTATACTAGCAAATGAGACAAAAGAACAAAAAGAAAAATGGCGATGACTAGTGAGTAGAAAGGCAAGCACGCATGTCTCAAATAGAGAAGACAAGAAAATAAAGGGAACTGAGATTGGTAGTTATACATAGTATATGTTTCCTCATCATTCTGAGGTGACAAGGAAACCATTAAAATGGTCTATTGAAAGTTGAAACAACGAATGATTTGCATTATTGCATAAAACTTAGAAAAGATGGGAAAGAAATGCCCTTTCTCCTTTTCGGCGTCGTGGGTTTCTTACTCGAATCAATTGTAGACAAAATATTCAACAAGTCACTATTAGATTCCACTAATTGTACAGATGCGAATTTAAATTTTGAGTATAAGAGTTTTGAATTTTAGATAAAGTAACTTATTGAATTTTGAACAAATTATTTTATACAAAGTAAATAAATTTTCAAACATATATATATAATTTGACTCAAAGTCTGAGTTTTTCCGAATTCGTAAGCAGACACGTAGCTCTGGGATTTGCAGTCATAACCTATATTTATGCCATCTTTTAACTTGTACCTTATTTTTAAAAATTATTGATTTGGTAGCCAGCTGACAAAAAATCCGTAATAATATGATAATTATACCCCTGACAAAAGATATAAACCTGCATCACGCATTAATCGTGTGATCTACAACCTCATTCGTGAAAAATTCACATTAAAGCTAAAATTTCATGCTAATGCATGCTGAAGTTATTTATCCTGCAGTTTACAGTTTTGTCATTAGTTTTATCCGAAACTTTAGTCTAAACATGCTGAAGTTTTTTAGTTCATTTGCTAAAACTTCAGACTATACTTGCTTAAGCTTTTGTCCTGCAATATGTAATTTTCTAATGAGTTTTTACTAATGCATCCTGAAGTTATATAGTTCATTTGCTAAAACTTCATACCAAAACATGTTGAAATTTTGTCCTGCAGTCTACGGTTTTGTCATGAGTTTTATTCGAAACTTCAGTCTAAACAAGCTGAAGTTTTTTAGTTCATTCGCTAAAACTTTAGACTAAACATGCTTAAGTTTTTGTCTTGCAGTATGTAATTTTCTAATGAGTTTTTGCTAATGCATGCTGAGGTTATTTAGTTTATTTGTTAAAACTTCATACCAAAATATGCTGAAGTTTTGTCCTGCAGTCTACAGTTTTGTTAATAGTCTTTTATTAAAGAAGGACAAAATTGTCTATTTAAAATGCTTTTAACAAAAAAGGATATGGATGCAAACGAAAAAGTAAAACAGATATAAGTTAAAAAGGGGCGACCAAATAAAACGCCCCATGCAATTTTCACCGTAGCTCTGCCCTCGAAAAATCCTTCATGGAGCGGCATGCCACAATGGCAACTAATTATGCGATGAGTGAAGAATAATAATAATTGATAGAGCCATCAAAATGTACTTGATCGGTAATACCGATTTAATTCAGTCAGTGTCTTTTTCTCTATTCATTTTTAGGGGTAGACATAATACCGATCGAATCGAAAAAATCGTCTGAATCGAAAATTTCAGTCTATTCGATTTTGATTTTTCGATTTATTCGATCGATTTGCGGTTTGTAGTTTTTAAAAGTTCGGTTTTCGGTTAAACCGAAAAATCGAATTTTTCAAAATAAGACCCAATTTTCAACTCTGGAGAATGCTTTCAAGCATACGTGTATCTATGCTCAAGTTTCATTTATCCATCTTACTGAGTTTTTTGAATATATCATGAAGGTGAGGTTGCTTTTATTTTATTTTTTCTCTTTTTTATATTTTCTGTCAAGGCATTTCCTAAACTCCGATTACTACAATCTAAGCCCCTACTTTGCATTCTAAGATATCTCAATTAGGTGGGATTTTGGTGTGATTTCTTATTTCTTTTGTCTTTTTCTGTCAACAATTAATTTATTTTCGTTGTTTCATACTATTTTTGCCGTGGCTTAATACCGAAAAATCGAACCAATTAAACTGAACTGAACATGAATAAACCGAACCGAAGTTATTATGGTTCGATTTTGGTTATTACAATCACAAACTGAAAACCGAATAAACTGAACCGAAATTCTACAAAACCGAACCGAACCGAACCGATGGATGCCTACCCCTATTCATTTTGAACAGAGCAAGTGCACAGATAGTCATTCTCAGGGATGTTATTTAGAGATTAGCCAGTTCTTATTTGTCTTGAAATTTTAAAGTAAAAATCTTAACTTCAGAACTTAGGACAAGTCAGGACATTTTTATCCTAAAAATTTAAAATAAATTTGAAATTCATGACGCACTAGTTAATTCCTAAATAACAGTCCTTTAAAGTGGCTACCTGATGTCATTTCTACGATTTTCTGGCCCAAACCCGATCAACCTAGTAGCCTCAAGGTATGGGCCAAGACTGACCCGTGAGGCTACACGTTAAAAAGAAGTCATGTCATCACGAAATAATCTCAAATATATATATATATATATATATATATATATATATATATAATAAATGGATATCAGGATTGGGCTGAGTGAACAAAATTGGTGACACCATCTTGAGATTTAGCTTAGAATATGAGATATAAAAAGTTATATATGTATAGTAGCTTATGCTTCATTAGTCTTAAACAGAGATTTAATACGCTGCAATAAGCAGTTGAATAGGTTTTCACTATTAATGTAACATGGAACTCATAACCTCTAAATTTGAACGATTATTGTTATAGATTTATGGCGAAAAGTTGTGAGTAATTCTAACTACAATGTCACTAGAAACTCCAAACCAACGTCACTTGTTCAGTTGTTTCTACAATTCCTATTATTATTATCTTCAACTTCAGTCACTTGTCGAAGAAAAGGCAATTCGGTGTACGAAATATTTCGTACATAGAGCTCGAAAAATATTCAAAAAATATGATACAGACAACCTAATCTTATGCAGGTAATTGTGACTGATTTCACGATTCGAATCCATAATTTATATGCTACAGAGAAACAATTTTAATTACCATTAAAAGAACTTATAAAAGGACGATTCTTTTCCAAATTGACAGAGCATGATTTATGTCATATTAATGAATTAAAGTAGACTCACATCAACATTGTCACATCATTTTCGGTGAAAATAACATATAAAATTTCTGCATTGCGTGGCTATCCTTTTCCTCTTCTATCTTTCTTTCAGTACTTTGTTTACTTTTTCCCCACTCAACTCTCTCTTATGTTGAATTTGAACCCATAAATTGACCACTTTGACTTATCAAGAAAACAACGTAACACAACTCCTCCTCTACCTGTGGACAAAAGGAAAGTCGGTTGTTACTTTAATCGTAAGTAATAAATAGCTCTTGTGTGCATTTAATATGGATGCAACACATAATTTTCAAAGTTGACCTGTCTGCTCCTCTTTTTTTTTTTTTTTTTTTTTTTTTTTTTTTTTTTTTTAAATTCCCACCTTTTCGGTTTGTATCGCTTTTACAGGTAATTTTGGATTATGACTTCACCAAATCCTATCATTCTCGTACAAAGCTAGGTTTAATCATCATCTCTACTATGTTAATCATCATTTGGAATATCACTACTATTAATTTTTTTGAATATAATACAATGTAACTACTGAAAAAAATCATTCCATAATATACTACAAAGTAACTAGTGGGATAATGATCCTCGAATTATCAAACAAGGAAATATATTTTAATTAGAGAATATACTTTAATACTTGATGTCAATTAGAGAAACATACTTTAATACTTGATATTTGTACTACAATAGAGAATCTTTTAGCTCCAATCCTTCTATATATGGCAATTGCAATGTTGATAAGACTTCGCCTAGATTACATAGCATTAGTGTACAACTTCGTCCATAGCAGTTAGACAAAATGGGAGCTGTTTTTGCTTTATTTGCAGGATTTTACTATAGGGTAGGGCTACTCCTCAAGCAGAACAACCTCATTGTCTCCCGAAGCAGCCTAGTCACACAATGCAGTTGGAGCTAGAGATGTACTTTGGTCCTAATTATTAGGTGTTCGTTCTAATTTTCTTACCATAATTGGTTTTCCTATTTTTTGAAGAAAGAACAACAAATTTACATAATTGATTTTACCTTTTACGAAAAGAAAATATAATACTTTCATATTCGACTAGCCTTTTTTCTTGAAGGAAAATATTTTTGACTTTTATAAATTGAGTATCCTTCATTTTCATTTAATAGCATTCGCAATATAGGCATAAGAAGTTAGAGAGTCTTGTTTAGAGGGAGAATTTATGGGACAAATGTTAGCCTGTAACTTGTGTGTGCCTTTTTTTGAGGTTGTTTTCTCGGTATTTTCTACTCTCTTTTATATAGTAGATTGTTTATCTCTGTTTGTTGATATAGGTCAAGTGATCGAATCACGTTAAATATTTTATATTTTTTTGATATATCTGTCGTTTGATGTCTGATTTATCGTCGCTTTATTAGCTTCCACATAACACATGTTTATTTAGATCTTAGCACTAATTTGTGGTCAAAACTTTTGTTTTTATCCTTGTATCTTTGGAATTGTGGGTTTAATGTAGATATAGAGTAAATATAACTATTTCTCTCTCGAGGCTCAACCAAATAGAGCATAATTAGTTTAATGCACCATCTTCTTTCTGTCCTCTTCTTCCTAATCACCTTTCTCTATCAATATCATAATCTTGCAGCCCACTATGGAAAAAGCCTCACGTCTATAGTAAGATATTAATTGTGTTAGATTGAATTTTGACTTTTATTGCCGTCTTATCTTTAAGGCGGTTTCGTCGAAAATTCTCTAACTCACACCTAGTTCTAATGTTGACATGTTGCATATATATGTACATATTTTTCTTTCTGGTTTTATACCAGAATGTTTAGTGTCAAGACCAATAGGAAGTTTAAGGAGAAAAACCAGAAGTAATGAAAGTGAAATTTGCCTCATCAGACAACTCAAGTGGAAAGCGAAGTTCCCATTTTAAGAAGGTAGCAATGACATAGAGGCAGCTAATTAGCCAAAAGTACCTCGTCAGAAATTTCCAAGTGGTCCTTGGGCTTAAAATGAATGGTAAGAATATTCTGTATATGCACATTACTTTAATTAGATAAGTGAAAAGGATTTTGATGTTATCTCCTAAAAAGCAAAATCTCTAACAAGAACCACAGAAAAAAGAGTAAACATATTGGCTTTCCACTTTCAACTTTATCATCTTTCTTATCAGCCAAGGTAACACCGGATGCAGAATTTTCAGTAAAAAATTTCTAAAAATAAAAAATAAAAACCTAAAGAAACTAAAGAGATTCATCTTCTAATATATCTACGTAAAAAAAATTAACCATATGTAATTAATGTGATGTTTCGCTAAAGGAGGTTCAACCCAGGGATGGATGCATCTTGAATGAAGCGGTTCAGAAAATTTTACTAAATATATGTATTAATATTGTGAGAAAACGGATAAATAGTCAAAATGATACCATTTAACATAAGTTATCTCTTGAGGTATTGGTTATTTGTTTGATTTTGTTCTAATAGGTCAAAGGTTCAAACCTCAATTAGAAAATTATTTTGTAAATATTTGAGAAAGCATATGTGATTAAAAACTTGTGATGAATGTGTAAATAAACTCGAAACTTTTTCTACTTTAAGACTCAATAAAATTAATAGACTAAGATTATTTCTTGTTTAGAAATATAAAAATTAAAGTTATTATTCTTGTGCTTTTATAAATTTCGATATCGCTACAAAAATTCATGTGTACAGCCCGAATTTAAGTGAAAACTTTCCGCCCCGAGCTAATTAAGGTACAACACTTTTTCACTTTTCTCTATCAGCTAAGGCTAAAAAGTAAAAGAAATGTCAAATTGTAGAAATCAGGAAGTCGAATATTCTAAGTTACTCTTGTGCAGCAAGCCCAGCTGATTCTTTATTGCTTCCAAACTTTTGGTTGTCGAGAAAGGAATAAGGCTATAATATATAGTTAAAATATAAGTCAAACGTTGGGTTTTATGAAATAAGAAATTTGTGTTAAACTGTCGGCCGAGACACATACATTAATCACATAAAAAAGATTAATTATCCCGTGGATTTGTGATATTCTTTACTGTTTAATTGAAGAATAAGACTGTAACATATTTTACTTTTAAAAAAACTCACACCTTATCTAGAATTTGGTCTGACTCAAACACCTGTCTATACATGGTGTGATCATCTTTATCTTATGCACTCTTTGACATACGTACACACAATATTTGTACGTAAAGTTTATTTCGGATAAAAAAATACTAGTACTAAACTGCTCATTTATTTCTCTTCTCTCCTCCAACTCCATGTTCTATATGTTCTTTAAACTTGTTCCTTTTCTTTTCAATTTAATTCTCTGCAGAAGTGTAACAAAAAATTGTAATTGGCTTTCAAATAATGCAAGATCGTTACATTTGAGAATCAGATATGAAATCTATCGGACAACGAGCCATTTTTACCGCAACTAACAAATTTCTCGGTACAGTCAGACATCTTTATAACATTTTTATATAAAATCATTCATTATAAAAATTAATATTTTCTCGAAACTAATTTTATGTTGTGTTATAATATATATCCTGTATAAGAGCACTTCACTATAGCAGTAAAAAAAATATAGGAACAAACGAGGCTGTTATAGAGAGGTTTGAATGTATAATAAAGGAATTTGACAATTTTTGTATATACAATATCCATTGAACACTTTAATTTTAGAACTCATAAACTTTAAATTCAGACTCGGCTTTCTATAAATTGAACACTACAACACAACAACGACAACAAGCAGGGGTGGATGTAGCACTATAACAACAGATTCAATTGAACTCATAACTTCGACGTAAAACACAAATTTATGTGCAAAAAATCACTAAAATCGCAATAAATTATAGATATGAACCAATAACTTTAAGGATATAATGAGTTCAACACTTAGAAACTTATAGGTTGAACCCATAAAGTTTACATCCTGAATACGCCTCTGGCAGCCAGTGTTGGGCTTTAAGCTTATTAGAGCTTAAAAATAGAGTGAATTGGAAACGGAGTGAAAAATAAAATTTTTGAATTTCCCTCTTTGATAAAGGAACATTGTCCCATATTGGAGGAGGAAAGAGTTTTGATGGGTATATACACAATTTTCTTGTAGCTCTTTAAAAAGTTGAGAAGAAGGCAAGCCTCACGACGTCGTCGCTTGCTCGGCCAGATTCGGATTTGGTCAAATGATTTGATTGATTAATTGTTTGGACCAGATTTATTTGTTAATATTAACGCAATATTGTTTAATTCAAATTAGACCGTTTCTGTAAAGGTAATTTAATTTTCCTACGTTTTTATTTTTCTGTTATATTGAATTTGGCAGTTTGTGTAAATGGTCGTTGTATAAAATAATCATTTTGAGTTGCAGCATTACATGAAGAGTTGCAACTCTTCTGTTCTTCTACATTTCTGACTTTACATTGTTTCTATTTTTGAATATATTTTCGAATATAGAGTACTAACAAGCTTAAGGAACTTAGTTTTTATTTTCTGTATTCAACTTATATTCTGTTTGTGGGAGACTAAATCCTAGTGATTTCTACTCCTTGGTTGAGATTAAAGTCTGTTTGACTTTCTATTCAATTACGAGACTAAAATCTTTGTGATTTTCTACTCGTTTTGTACTCGGTTTGAAGATATAAAATCTTCACCGTGGTATTTTATCTGTTTCTGTTAGAGTTTATTTGGTTCGAAGATCTTAAATACTTCACCATTAATTAATTTTATTTCTGTTTTGTGACTAATAGATTTGGCAGAAACATGAACCCCCGTGGTTCGCTTTACGAGCAATGTTCCTACTTCCAATCATTTTGTGCCACCACCGGCTTCGGCAAAAAAGCCCAAAAAAATTTTCGGGATTGATTTCAAACGTTGGCAACAAAGGATGTTCTTATATTTGACTACTTTGAGTCTACAAAAGTTCATCAAGGAGGACGTTCCGGTTCTGCCGGAATCAACTCCTGAAAATGAACGTTTTATTTGTGACTGAGGCATGAAAGCACTCAGATTTCTTGTGCAAGAATTACATTCTTAGCGGACTGGAGGATGAACTTTACAACGTCCATAGTAATGCGGAAACATCGAAAGAACTATGGAATGCGTTGGAAAAGAAGTATAAAATCGAGGATGCCGATTTGAAGAAGTTTGTTGCACCCAAGGTTTTGGACTATAAAATGGTAGACAGCAAGCCTGTCATTACCCAAGTTCAAGAGCTGCAAGTTATAATTCATGATCTCCTTGCTGAAAGTATAATCCGAATTAATTCTTCTATTGAAAGTATTTATTTTGTTACTAATTACGATTTTTCATTGAATGTTTGGTCATCAATGAGGCATTTCAAGTTGCAGTAATGATTGAGAAGTTTCCACCTTTATGGAGGGACTTTAAGAACTACTTGAAACACAAGCGCAAGGAGATGAAACTCGAAGATCTCATTGTTCGATTGAGGATCAAAGAGGACAATAAAGCTGCAGAAAAGAAGACACATGGGAATTCAATAATTATGGGAGCAAATATTATTAAGACTGCTCCAACTAATCCGAAAAAGAGGAAGAAGTCTTCTGGATCAAATAATTGTCCCAGTAAGAAGAAATTCAAGGGAAACTGCCACAACTAAGGAAAGCTTGACACAAAGCTGCATAATGTCGTGCTCCAAAGAAAGAGAAGAAAAAGGGTCAAGAAAATATGGTTGAAACAAATGATGATATTGATGACTTGTGCGCTATGTTGTTTGTATGCAACTTAGTGGAAAATCCTAAGGAGTGGCAAATTGATTCCGAAGCAACTCGCCATGTTTGTGCTGTTAAATAAGCATTTGCTTCATATGCTCTCGATGGACCCGACGAGACCATTTTTATGGGAAATTCTGCAACGGCCAAAATTGAAGGTTATGGAAAGATATTCCTGAAGATGACCTCTAGCACGGTGGTGCCTCTAAACAATGTTTGTCATGTTCCTGAAATAAAGAAGAATTTAGTTTCTATTTCACTTCTCGTCAAGCGCGAGTTTAAGTGTGTGTTTGTTAGACAAAGTTGTAATAAGTAAGAACGAGATGTACTTAGGAAAAAGTTACCTTATTGAGGGCCTTTTCAAACTGAATGTAATGGTTGTTGACAATAATAAAATTTTAGCTTCTTACTTACTTGAGTCAAATGATTTATGACATATACGTTTGGGACATGTCAATTATAAAACCTTGCGAAAAATGATAATATGGAAGTATTGCCTAAGTTTGAATGCAACAAATCAAAATGTCGAATATGTGTGGAATCTAAGTATGTTAAACATCCTTATAAGTCAGTTGAAAGGAATTCAAATCCTGTAGACTTAATTCACACAGATATTTGCGATATGAAGTCAATACTATCTCGCAGTGGAAAAAAGTATTTTATAACTTTTATTGACGATATTGCTATGTTTACTTACTTAGTAGTAAAGATGAAGCAATAGATGCAAAGCAATAAAAATATAAAGTTGAAACGCAACTTAACAAGAAAATCAAAATGGTAAAAAGTGATAGGGGTGGTGAATACGAATCTCCTTTTGAAGAAATATGTTTAGAATATGAAATTATTCAGCAAACAACGGCCCCTTACATGCTCTAATCCAATGGGATTGCGGAAAGAAAGAATCAATCATTAAAGGAGATGATGAATGCTTTGTTAATAAGTACTGGTTTGCCACTGAACTTGTGGTGGGAAGCCATTCTTACGCTAATCAGATACTAAACCGAGTACCCCAGAGCAAAACTATCCATTCCATATGAAAAATGGAAAGGAAGAAAACCTAACTTGAATTATTTTAAAGTGTGGGGGTGTTTGGAAAAAGTGCAAGTTCCTAAACAAAAAAAGGTAAATATAGGATCGAAAATCGTTGATTGTGTTTTCATAGGATATGCAAAAATAGTAAAGCATATCGATTTCTGGTTCATAAATCAACGAATCCCGACATTCATAATAATATGGTTATAGAATCAGATAATGTTGAATCTTTTGAAGATATATATCCGTATAAAAAGGAATGTTAGTCAATTGGTGAAGGATCTAAACAACCTCGGAAAGAAACAAAAGAAAGTACGTATAATCAGGAGGATCCAAGACGTAATAAACGTCAAAGAACGTCTACTTCCTTTTGACCAATTTTGTGACTTTCTTATTGGATAATGAGCCTCGAACATTTAAAGAAGCTGTCTCTTCTTTTAAATAATTATTTTGGAAAGAGGTAGTCAATAGTGAAATGGAACCCATACTGAACAACCATACATGGGAATTGATTGATCTTCCTCTCGGCAATAAACCGTTGGGTTTTAAATGGATTTTTAATAGGAAAATGAAAGATAGTGGTACTATTGATAAATATAAGGCAAGACTTGGGGTCAAAGGATATATACAACGAGAAGGTCTTGACTATTATGATACATACTCTCCAGTTACAAGAATTATGTCCATACAAACATTAGTAGCATTAGCTGGGGTATATCGTCTTGAAATTCATCAAATGGATGTTAAAACGGCCTTCTTAAAGAGATTTAGAGGAAGAAATTTACATGGAATAACCTGAAGGGGTTTGTGGTTCCAGGTAAAGAAAAGAAAGTATGTAGAATTATTAAGTCGCTTTACGGACTAAAACAAGCACCCAAATAATGGCATGCGAAATTTGACCAAATAATATTGTCAAATTGTTTTAAGATAAATGAATGTGATAAATATGTGTAGATTAAAAATATTACAAATCACATAGTCATTGTTTGCTTATATGTGGATGATATGCTGATAATGAGTAATGACATTGCCAACATAAATGCGACTAAGCGTATGCTAACTAGCAAGTTTGATATGAAAGACTTGGCAGTTGTCGATTTAATTCTGGGTATTAAGATCCGTAAGACTCTTCAAGGTCTGGAATTGCCGCAATCTCATTACATAAAAACAGTACTTGAAAAACTCAAGCACTTAGACTTTAAATTTGCAAAGACTCCATTGACGTAAATCTTACACTTGCAAAGAACAAAGGCTAAAGCATATATTGGGTTATGCTCGTGCACTGGGATGTTTAATGTATATCATGAATTGTACTCGACTAGATATAGCTTGTGCTATAAGTAAACTGAGTCGATACACGAGTTATCCAGGTCAATCTCATTGGATAGCGATGAAACGAGTTTTGGGATATTTAAAACATACCCCAAGAGTTTACTTTGAACTATAGTAATTATCCTGCATTGATTAAGGGATATTGTGAAGCAAATTGGATCACCGGTTCAACTGATTCTAAATTCACCAGTGGATATGTATTCACTATTGGTGGAGGAGCGGTATCTTGGAAGTCGTCCAAATAAACTTGTATGGCCCACTCTATAATGGAGGTTGAGTTTATAGCCTTAGATAAAGCCGGTGAGAAGCTGAATGGATCCAAAATTTCTTGGAAGATATTTTTTTTTGGCCCAAACTGTTGGCACCAATATGAATACATTGCGATACTCAAGCGGCAATTGGAAGGGCTGGGAGCGTTATGTATAACGGTAAATCTCGTCATATACGAAGAAAACATAAAACTGTTAGGAAGCTACCCTCTAGGGGGATTATCACAATTCGCTACGTAAAATCAAGAGATAATGTGTCGGATCCGCTTACAAAATACCTAACTAGAGAGGTAGTTGAAAGATCATCGAGGGGAATGGGACTATGGCCGAGGACAAGTCATTGTGGCAATAACTCTACCTAGAAGACTGGAGATCTCATGATCTAGGTTCAAGGAGATCAAACAAAGTCATTAATGACGGTTCAACATTGTCAACTAAATTTTTTTGTCCATTACTGTGATGAGACAATGTTCAGTACCAAGGATAAAGCACTAAGGCTTTTTAATGGTTTCTAAATTCAGTACGGGGTATATTAAAGAGTGTATCTACGGGATGACATGTTTAGAAATCACCTATGTAAGTGTGAAGTGTTAGCCGTTTCAAGGAGAATTTTGCAAAGCCAGTTCTGTATGCACTTATGAAACTAGGCGGTGTTCATGGTTGAAACAAACACAACAATGAGAACCAAAGACGATTAAGGATTGATTGTGTGACTTATAGTTGTCTAGGTATACACCAAAGTTCGACGGTTCAAAGATATCAAATCTACCGATTGATTGAGTATATCCTACATAAGTTCACTACGGAAAATTCAAAGGGAAACCTACTTATCCAGTTGCGATTAATCCTTGCTTGTAAATCACACAGTTTTTCATGTATATTTCTGTGATATAGCCATTCCCCATCATGTGGGAGATTGTTGGGTTTTAAGCTTATTAGAGCTTAAAAATAGAGTGAATGGGAAATGGAGAGAAAAATAAAAAGTTTGAGTTTTCCTCTTTGACAAAGGGACATTGTCCCATATTGGAGGAGGAAAAAGAGTTTTGATGGGTATATATACAATTGCACTTCTTGTACCTCTTAAAGATTGAGAAGAAGGCAAGCCTCGCACCGTCGTCGTCGTCGTCGTCATCGTCGCTCGCTTGGCTCGGCTTCGGATTTGGATTTGGATTTTCTGATTGATTGATTAAACATTTGGACCAAATTTATTTGTTAATATTAACGCAATATTATTTAACCCAAATTAAACCGTTTCTGTAACGATAATTTAATTTTTCCTCCGTTTTAATTTTTTCGTTATAATTTGAATTTGGCGGTTTGCGCAAATGACCGTTTTATAAAACAATCATTTTGAGTTGCAACCTTACATGAAGAGTTGCAACTCTTCGGTATTACCCAACGTTTTGACTATAAATACATTAACTCTCCATCAAATTTTTCTTACGAAAATTCTGATTTCTCCTTCTTCATTCTGCATTGTTTTAAACAGAAAGAAAGCAGTAAGTGTAATTTGCTACTGATCTTTGAGTTCGTTGATCACTAGGGTTTGAAGTACCGGTACACCAATAAGGGTAATCCATTCTATCATGGGAAAAAATAATCCTAAACCTCAAATAATAGAAGAGGATTAAGTTTTTTAGGAAACACTGTGAATTCAGTGAACTTGTATTAATTCTGTTTTTTAATATTTCTGATTTTATGTTATTTCTATTTTTAAATATATTTTCGAATAAAGTAATAACAGCCAGCACAGTTCAAAGAAGGTGTGTGTGGTGGGGGGTTTTGGGGNGGGGGGGAAGGGGGGGAGAGGGGCAGCATTTATTCGGGATGTTTCAGTATCTGCTAGTGTTTTTGTCACCCCATAGTTGGTAAGGGAAAGAAACCAAGTTGGTGGCGGCCTGGATTTGTGACATTCCTTATAATGGAATTGGTTACAATCCACTTTCATAGTCATCAATCCTCAACCAATTATTACTAAATTGCAGATAAAGCATGGGATAGAGTAATGATTCCATTAATTAGTGTGCTTCTCCTGCCCAGTGAGGGAGAGGACGATGCCCACAACTATCTACATCTATATATTATTATTAAAAGGAGAGGAAAAAGTCATCTCCTCAATCAAATGGCAATTTAGAAGAAAATCACATAACATAAGTAGTCAATAATTATTTAGTTAATAATTAATTATTGATTATTTTTAAAATTTAAATATTTATAAAATAATAAAATAAAATATTTAATAAAAAACGAAAATTAAAAAAAAAATTGTCCATTCAAATTGCAGAGTAGTTTCAAGTTGGAGTTTTTATATTATTTTAAATATTTTTCACTACAAACTAAAATTACAAAAAAAAAAAAAAAACTGCCAATTCAAATTTTTTTTGTTTTTTAAAATAAATTTTGTTTTTATTTTTAAAAATAAAATGATTTTTTTATTTAAAAAATATTATTGAGAATATAAAATCTATATATTATTAAAAGGAAAGGAAAAGGCCTCTCTTTTAGCCAAGTAGCAGCCTAGAAAAAAGCCATATGGCATAAGTAGTTAATAATTAGTTATTGGTTATTGTTTCTGAATTTAAATATCTGTATAATAATAAAATAAAATATTTTATAATAAAAAAAGAAAAATAAAAAAATTGTCCATTCAAATTGGAAAGTAGTTTCAAGTTGGAGTTTTAAATTAATTTAAAATAAAAAACTAAAATTATAAAAAAAAATAAAAAGTTGCCAATTCAAAATTTCTTTGTTTTTTAGATAATTTTTGATTTTCTTTTTAAAAATAAAAAGTTTGTTTATTCAGAAAAATTTTATTGAGAATAATCTATATATTATTAAATGGAGAGGAAAAACCCCTCTCCTTTAGCCAAGTGGAAGCCTAAAAAAAGCCACACGACATAAGTAGTTAATAATTAGTTATTTAGTTAATAATTAGTTATTATTTTTAAATTTAATATCTATAAAATAATAAATAAAATATTTTATAATAAAAAATAAAATACAAAAAAAAATTATCCATTCAAATTGGAGAGTAGTTTCAAGTTGGATTTTTTAAATTATTTTAAAATAAAAAAATAAAATTATAAAAAATAAAAAACTGCCAATTCAAAATTTCTTTATTTTTTAAAATAGTTTTTGTTTTTCATTTTAAAATAAAAAATTTATATATTATTAAAAGGAGACGAAAAACCCCTTTCCTTTAGCCAAGTGGAAGCTTAGAAAAAAAGCCACATGGCATTAGTAGTTAATAATTAGTTATTTAGTTAATAATTAATAATTGATTATTTTTTTAAATTTAAATATCTATAAAATAGTAAAATAAAAATATTTTATAATAATAAAAAAGAACTATCCATTCAAATTGGAGAGCAATTTCAAGGTGGAGTTTTTTAATTATTTTAAAATAAAAAAGTAAAATTACAAAAAATAAAAAATGCCAATTCAAAATTTCTTTGTTTTTTAAATAAATTTTTTTTCTTTTTATAATTAAAAAGTTTATTTATTCAGAAAATATTATTGAGAATAATAGAATAAATTTTTTTATTAGGTTATCATATTGACAAATAAGATGCTAATTAAAATTTATTAAAGCAATATGATCTAATATGTCCAGACAAGTCCGATCACAATTTAATTTAATTAATATTTTTTAATATGCGGGTAGGACTATTAGTGTTGTGTAATAGTCAAGGAACAGAACAAATAAAGTAAAATACAATTACTGTTGCTCAGTTTATTTTGAAAGGTAGATATGTATCGTAAAATGTTTTATCTTTTTTGTGCAAAACAATCTTGTATATTAAACCTAAACAGAAGTCGTTACGTAGTTATTAATACTACATAGCAAGAATAATATGACATTACGTAGTTATTAATTCTACAAACGTGCTAGTAATATGAATAACAGATGAGTAAATTTTATGGGTGGTCATCCAGCTTTGTACGTATTACACAAAAGTTATTATTCTTTTTTTTGTTACATAAAAATTATTTTACTTTGCTCCACTTTCACAAAACTAACTTGGACATTTTTTGTTAAAACCCCACCTAAAATGTGAGAGAAAATAACAAAAATGATCCTTATATTTTTGGGTAAGTTTAATATGCGCCCATAAATATACTCCTTAGTTGTTTTGATTCAATAAGGCTATCAAAAGTGAGTACTTTTGATTTTCGTCGAGTGTTTAACAAACTATAATTGATATTTTGATGGAAAATGCAAAAAAGAGATTACTATGGAATCACATTTGGAAGTGTATTTTTTTACAATTTTTGGCTATTTTAAGTTATTATAAGATTTTGTATAACTTTCTGAGGTGTAACATCTTGTGCATTTTTTGTTTTACGACTTCTGGATTTGACAAGTCCATCCCATCAAAGTATTCGGTCTTACTTGCAATTAGGTATAAGATAACTGAATTTTGTTGTTTCATAATTAATCATGTATCTGAAAATATAAAATCCGTATATCATGAATTAACTCATTTTCAAGGTGAATGTATGTTAGTTGCATTAAAGTCGATTGTGGTAATTGATTAATTTGCGTTCATCCATTGGTTTGACTTTTAGATAAATCATTAATTTTTCTTATCGATTAAAAGATCAAATACTAACTATTTAATTTAGTCCGGAAGAGGTGTGATTTGTTTGTATATATTGCAATAGGAGGCTACAAAGCTAAAGTGTGTCATTATTTTCTTGTTTACTTTCCAGTTAGTTTCACACTTAAATATTTTTTATAGTAACTTTATGTTTAAGTTAGCAGAGTACCTATGATTTTTAATTTTTTTTGTCTATTACTGGATTTGACGGAACTATGTTGGTAATTCTAGTAAATTAAATTTTAGTTTTCGATATATTTAATAAGCAGAGTTTATTAAATCTTTGATGAAAATTAAAAGCGCTTTACTTTTGACAATCTTATGGGATCAAAATAGCTAAGGAGTATATTTAAGGGCCCAATTTGAATTTACCCCTAACATAAGGATCATTTTTTGTCATTTTCTCTCACATTTTAGGTGAGTCTTTTTACAAAAAATAATTAAAGTTATTTTTGTGAAACTAGAGCAAAGTAAAATAATTTTATGTAACAAAAGAAAGAATAATGATTTTGGAGTAATGAGCACAAAGTTAAGTGACAATCCGTAAAATTTACTCATAATAGATTGAAATCGTACAAGAATAAATTCAAATAGCTGCCCACCCAACTCTTTTAATTAAAAAAAACCGATATATATATAATATATGTATAATCATGTTTAATCAATATATATTTTATGTATTTCAATAATACGATCGGTTATTTGGGCAAAGATCCCTTGATCATATTCCAACATCCAATTTTACATATGTGATCTCCTATAATTTCTACAATGCCCCTTTCCCTGGATTCCTAAGGAGGCCCTAGAATGTTAGTCAATGATTCGATATTTTTGTAGGCTCAGGTTGTAACATGTACGAAAAAGAATTATTGTAATTTTGTTGTTTTGTTATTTTGGGCTGGTAAGTAAAGATTTGGCCACTTGGTAGTTAAAACCTCTCCATCACCATATTTCTCACTATTCTCCAACGGAAAAGAAAATACTAGAAACGGTAAAAACTACAGAAATTGGCAAATTCTTTGAGAAGGAACAAAGAGAACCATAAACTCAGTACAAATATAGAATTTTTTGTAAGTGATATTAATATTTAAAGAAGTAAGCAATTCAAGAGCAACAATAACAATATAATACGTCCAAAATTTACAAATTATATAGAAAGAAGAGCAGTTTTTCAAAACTAAAGTTCTAATAACAGTTAAAGTTACGCTGAAATATGTTTATTCCCAAAAGTATAATTTATTTATGATCACTTTATTGACTAGGAAAGGCTCTTTGGCATGTAGGTTTTGTTGATTCTCGCTAAGTTGGAGGTCAAAGGCTATAGTTTATAATAATTTCATCCTTTTGCCTTATTTATTTGTATTTTTACTAAAATGTTTTTAAAGAAGGGATAATGTAGAAATAGGTGCCATCCGCCCTTGATAACAAGCTTTTCTCACAACAAAAAAAATGCACTTGAAACACATGGTTTTTTTTTTTATTTAACTTTTTGTTATTCTCTTTAGGAATGATTCTTAGTGCTCAGATATGTCATTTTACAAGTGCGTCAGACGCTATCCATTTACAGATCAATTATATCTTCTTTTTCGATACTAATTTAACTTATTGAAATTGTTACGTTTGTTGCAAATGATTTTAAGACGATAGATGTATGGACTTATATAGCTTGTTTGGATGGTCATATCAATTTCATAATGTATCGTATTGTGTTGTTTGGATGAATATAATGTTTGGATAGATTGTATCGTTTGCTGCCGTATATTACACACAAGCATATGAAGAATAAACTTGTAATATTATAAAAAAAATTAGGATAAGGGATAATATTATTACATAAAAGGTATGGGAAAGAATAAAATAAGATTATTTAATAATAAGAATGGGCAAGATAAAAGATAAAAACAAGGTAACGACGCGACCACACCAAATCGATTATACATAAAGTGGCACTTTTTTATGTAACAACAAATTTAATAATACGATACAATAAAATTTAAGTAACAGTCAAAATAAATATTGCATTTTAAATTACCGTCAATACAATACAATAGATAACAACCATCCAAATATTTAAAAGCAAGACAAAAATGGTATCCCTCCGATTAAAAACAAAGATATCTAGAAAAAGAAGAGAAGTGAAATTTCAGAGAAGCATCCAACATCGATGTGTTAGCAATTTAAAAAAACAGTTTGATGCATTAAGTTTTTGTTATGCGCAGGGTAATACTTTTCTTTTAATCCAAGCCTAATCTTCAGGTGATGAATCAATTATGTCTGCTTTAGCCTCTAGGATTACTCTTCAACTTGTGAAACGCATGCACTTCTGGCTCACCTCGTGTTACTTACACTAACTTGAATTTTTTTAAATTTTTTTTGGGAATGGGCTGTCCACTAAATGATCTCTTTTAAGAAATATACATGCTGTTTAAAAAACTCATATATGTGTGTGTTTTTCAGCCTAAAATAATATAGAGCAGCACCCCACTGCCAAAGGCTACACCTGCCCATCACTTGTTGGCAATATTTCCTCCTCTTCATTGACTCTCTTTTTGCTATTTTTTATTTTTATTTTTAATTGAACCATTAGGTATTGAAATTTTTTTATTTTTGTATTTCATCGAATATGATCTACTACTCTTATTCGTTACTCGACCATTAACTTCTTCTTTAAAATAAAAGGATTCCAACAACAAAACTGCTTCCACAACTATGAAAGGAAAATTTCTATATCTCGCATCTACGAAATATGAGAATCTGCTTATATTAGGATAGGCTGTCTACGTCACACCCCTTAGGGTGTGGCCCTTCCCGACCCTATTGTATACGGTCGAAGTCGGGACTATCTATTTATGGTCAAAATCGGGCTCGACTCTATATGGTTAACATCAAGTTCAACTATTGCACGACAGATCGAGTTCGGAATGCGTAGTGTCGAAGATCGAACCCGAGCTTCATCGAAGCGGAACACGAAGCCAGAATGTCCAACCTCGAGAACACCGTGCCCGTGGTCCGAAATTGAGCTTGACTCCGAAAATGTCCGATGGAAGATCATTAAACCTAAATGACGGAAAATCGGAATATCCGTAATGGGACGAACATCATGGCCGGAATCTCGTTACTAATCAATAGAACCACTTAATTAGAAAATCAGGAGATTTTTTTACCTTGTACGGAGATTTTTACCTTGTAAAAAGTTGCACCAGATGTACGACCTTCCCACTATATAAAGGGAGAGTTGAACCATTTATCAGACACTTTTTTTATGAATCATCAATAAAAAATAAATACAATGATATATTGGTCTCTTGAATCATTTTATCATCAACTCATTTCCATTTTCATTATAACCAGTTTCTGCCCCATCAAGGATCAGCCAACGGCCAAGAGCGTCTAACTCAGGTGGTTTGCGTTTCTTTTTCATTTATCTCTTAATTGTAAATTTTATAATATTATTCGTCATTTGTATCAAATTAGGCCACATATCCTTAAAACCACGTATAAGTTCAATTGTTATCCGAAATTTAGGGTAAACAATTTGGTGCCCACCGTGGGGCTAAGGATAATAGTGGATATTTGATACCACTTTTTGTCACACACATTGTTTCACACTTGCTCTTTGAAGTGTCTCTGATTCCAGGTTGCAATACGAAAATGTCAAACTCCTAATCGGTACCTCTGCACGTTGATAACGAGTTCGAACATCAAGGCAAAAATAATAACATAGCGCCTGGTGACGAAATTCCAATCGATGCTAATTCACAAGTGGCAGTCGATGCAGATCAGCTCGCTGGCCCCTCAAATAGCGTTCATAGGGGAATCCGATCGGTGACACAAAATCCCCCAAAAAGATAAAAGGGAGGGGGTCAGCCTCAGGATGATCTTTGAAATGTTGCAAGCCCAACAGGCAGCGATAACTCAGTTACAAAACCGAAGCCAAATCTCGAACAGGGTTGAGCCTGGCCCTTCTCGGGAAATTACCCATAAGGATGGATCGGTTGTAGGAAGGTTGAATGAGTGTTAATCGGGGGAAAACCCCGGAATTATGAAGATGTTCGAAGAACTAACTAAACGAATAGAATCTGGGGAGAAGAAAATTGAGGCAAATAACAAGAATGTGGAAACGTACAACTCCAGGGTGGATCAAATCCTAGGAGCGCCCTCGGTATTAAAAGACCTAGATTCCAAAAAGTTCGTGCAAAACCTTTTCCACCGAGTGCGGCTCCGAAACAGATACCCAAAAAATTCCGTATGCCATAAATCCCCAAATACAACGGAACGATCGACCCAAACGAGCATGTAATCGCATATACATGCGTTATCAAAGGGAACGACCCGGAGGATGACGAGATCGAATCTGTTCTGTTGAAAAAATTTGGGGAAACCCTGTCGAAAGGAGCCATGACATGGTATCAAAACATACCTCCTAATTCTATTGACTCATTTGTTATGCTTGCAGATTTTTTTGTGAAGGCACACGCAGGCGCCATCAAGGTCGAAACGCGAAAATTGGACCTTTTCAAAGTCATGCAGAAGGATAACGAAATGCTCAGAGAGTTCGTGTCCCGGTTCCAAATGGAACGGATGGATCTGCCACCGGTCACAGACGATTGGACTGTTCAAGCTTTCACTCAAAGACTCAATATTCGAAACTCCGCGGCGTCGCAACAACTAAAACAGAACTTAATAGAGTACCCCGCCGTCACATGGGCAGATGTACATAATCGGTACCAGTAAAAAATCAGAGTCGAAGATGATCAGCTCGGAGCCCCTTCGGGATCCATTTACCCCGTTAGAGCTTATGACAAAATACGAATGGAAGTTTATCGCGAACCAAGATCGAATAGAGAGCGGCATCGGCTGTATCACGGGGTCAGAAAAATTAGCATATCCGGGAAAAACTCTCCAAGACCTGAAAGGAGGAATGATCGAGGTCAGAACAGTTGGGGGCTCATGACCAAAAGCAATTTCGAAACGCCCATCGGGCATAAAGAAACACCTCGATTATCGGAGTATAATTTTGTTATTGATGTTGCCACTATCGTATCTGCTATCGGCCATATCAAAGATACCAAATGCCTCGGCCATTGCAATCCGATCCAACCCAAAGGGATCCTAATCAGATATGCAAATATCACGACACTCACGGTCATAAAACAGAAGACTGCCGGCAACTGAGAGAAGAAGTAGCTCGGTTACTCAATAATGGACACCTTCGAGAATTCCTGAGCGACCGAGCAAAAAATTACTTCGAAAATAGGAATAAACAGACAGGCCAAGAAGAACCTCAACATACAATCAATATGATTATCGGTGGAGTTGACACCCCTCAAGATCCGATGTTGAAACGTAGCAAAATATCCATCACCAGGGAAAAGCGCACTCGGGATTACACGCCACAAGGGACTTTATCTTTTAACGACGAGGATGCGGAAGGAATTATACAACCCCACAATGACGCACTACTAATATTTGTACTTATACATAAAGTTAGAGTAAAACGTGTGTTAATCGACCTAGGTAGCTCGGCCAATATAATCTGATCGTGGGTGGTGGAGCAACTCGGCCTGTCAGACCGGATCGTTCCTACGGTCCGAGTACTTAACGGTTTCAATATGGCATGTCAGACCATCAAGGGTGAGATAACGTTGCCAATAAAGCTGGAACCATTCGAGAAACAAAGTTCTGTGTGATCAGAGGGGACAGATACAATGCTCTGTTTGGAAGGCCATGGATCCATGACATAAGGGCAGTACCTTCGACATTACACCAGGTGTTGAAGTTTACGATGCCCGATGGAGTTAAAACGGTTTACGGGGAGCAACCAGCTGCAAAATAGATGTTCGCGGTGGAAGAAATGACACTAACGCCAACGATTCCTAACCAAAGGGTCGAGAGCAAGACAAAATAGCAATCACAGATACCATCTTCGGCAAATGTGGATAAACAAGTATATGTCGAGGATGATGATTATGGAATTCCCAGATCTTTCATCGCCCCCGATGATTTCTATTCTAGCAAATCGATTGTCAAGGAACTGGAACAAGTCACACTGCGAGAAGACTTGCCCGAACGAAAGGTATACCTGGGCTCGGGGCTGAGCTCCGAGCTTAGGACAAAACTTATTCGATTCCTTACAACTAACGAAGACTGTTTCGCTTGGTCCCACCTTGATATAACAGGTATACTGTCGGAGATAACCACTCACAAGCTGAGCCTGGATCCGAAATTCCACCCAGTCAAACAAAAAAGGAGGCCTCAATCTGAAATCAAACATGCGTTCATCAAGGATGAGGTAACTAAACTTCTAAAGATAGGATCTATTCAGGAGGTTAAATACCCGGAGTGGTTGGCAAACGTAGTGGTAGTCCCTAAAAAAGGGTATAAATTAAGAATGTGTGTATATTATAAAGACTTGAATAAAGCATGTCCAAAAGACTCTTTTCCCTTGCCCAACATCGATCGAATGATTGATGCTACTGCCGGCCATGAAACCCTTAATTTTCTCAACGCGTACTCCGGCTATAACCAAATACGGATGGACCCAGGTGATCAGGAAAAAACTTCCTTCATCACTAAATATGGCACATACTGTTACAATGTAATGCCATTAGGGTTAAAAAATGCTGGAGCCACATACCAACGCTTAGTAAACCGAATGTTCGAGAAACAACTAGGAAAGACAATGGAGGTTTATATTGACGACATGTTAGTTAAATACCTACGAGCAGAGACCATTTAAATCATTTGTAGGAAACATTCAGTGTGTTGAAGCAGTACAACATGAAGTTGAACCCGAAAAAATGCGCATTTGGTGTGGGTTCAGGTAAATTCCTCGGATTCATGGTCTCGAATCGTGGAGTCGAGATCAACCCTGAAAAAATCAAGGCTATCGAGGACATCACGGTCGTAGATAATGTGAAAACCGTGCAAAAGTTGACCAAACAGATAGCCGCTTTAGGGCGATTCATTTTGAGGTTGTTCGATAAAAGCTACCGGTTCTTCGCTCTATTGAAAAAGAAGAACAACTTTTCATGGACTCCAGTATGCTTTGGAAGAACTCAAAAGATATTTATCGAGCCTGCTGTTGCTTCATACACCAAAGATGGACGAACAACTGTACCTTTACCTGGCAGTCTCAGAGATAGCAGTAAGCAGAGTCCTAGTCCGAGAAGAACAAGGTACACAATTCCCGATTTATTATGTCAGCAAAACCTTAGGCGAAGCCGAGACTAGATATCCTCACTTGGAAAAACTGGCGCTCGCTTTGTTAAGCGCTTCTAGGAAACTGAAACCGTATTTCCAATGTCATCCCATATGCGCCGTAACAAATTACCCATTAAGAAATGTGATGCATAAGCCCGAGCTCTCAGGTCGGTTGGCCAAATGGGCCATAGAAATAAGTGGGTACGACATTGAATATCGACCTCGAACCGCCATTAAATCTCAGGTGTTGTCAGACTTTGTGGCCGATTTTACACCATCCCTAGTACCCGAGGTCGAAAGAGAGTTGTTAGCTGGCTCTGGAACTCCTTCAAGAATATGAACCCTTTTCACATATGGTGCTTCGAACGCGAAGGGATCCGGACTTTATTGAAGCCACCAACTGGTAACATAATTCGACAATCTATTAAGACAATGAAACTGACTAACAACGAGGCAGAATATGAAGCCATGATTGCTGGCCTATAACTAGCCAAGACCTAGGAGCATAAGTGATCGAAGCTAAGTGCGACTCCTTTCTTGTGGTAAATCAAGTCAATAGAACGTTCGAGGTCAGGGAAGGGCGAATGGAAAGAGACTTAGACAAACTGCAAGTGATGTTGCATCAATTCAAAGAATGGACCTTACAACATATACCTCGGGATCAAAACAGCGAGGCCGACGCCCTCGCCAGCTTGGGGTCGTCGATCGAAGATGACGAGGTCGATTCTGGAAAGGTCGTACAACTTATGAGGTTGGTAGTGGAAGAAGGCCACGCTGAGATCAATTCGACAAGTCTAACTTGGGATAGGAGGAACAAATACATAGAATATCTCAGTTCCGGAAAACTCCCCTCGGATCCAAAAGATTCGAGGGCCCTGCGTACGAAGGCGGCCTGGTTCAGCTTGTCCGATGACGGAACCTTGTTCAGAAGAACATTTGACGGCCTACTTGCGATATATTTGGGACCGGGCGATACTGAGTACATTTTGAGGGAAATCCATGAAGGCATTTGCGGGAACCATTCCGACGCCGAGCCGCTAATTCAGAAAATAATCAAAGCCGATTATTATTGGGTCGACATGGAAAAAGACGCAAAGGAGTTCGTTTGAAAATGTAACGAATGCCAAAGGCACGCTCCGATGATCCATCAACCCCGGGAGACACTCCACTCAGTCTTATCACCACGGCCGTTCATGAAATGGGGGATGGACATCGTTGGCCTTCTTCCGTATGCACCAGGTAAGACTCAATTTATACTATTTATGACTGATTATTTTTCTAAATGGGTGGAAGCGTAGGCGTATGAGAAGGTTAGGGAAAAAGAAGTGATCGAATTCATTTGGGATCACATCAAATGCCGATTTGGAATGCCGGCTGAGATCGTATGCAACAACGTGAAGCAATTCATCGGTAGCAAAGTGACAAAATTCCTCGAAGATCACAAGATCAAAAGGATCCTATCGATGCCCTACCACCCTAGTGGGAACGGACAAGCCGAATCTACCAACAAAACAATACTTCGTAATCTCAAAAAGAGATTAACCGATGCCAAAGGGAGATGGAAGGAAATATTACCCGAAGTCCTATGGGCATATCATACGACCGAGAAATCTAGCACCGGAGCCACCCCGTTCTCTCTGGTTTATGGCGCCGAAGCTTTGATACCGGTCGAGATCGGAGAACCAAGTGTCAGGTTTTGGTATGCGACGGAGGAATCAAATTACGAAGCCATGAATACGAACTTGGAATTGTTAGATGAAAGACGTGAAGCTTCCTTTATTCGACTAGCTGCTCAAAAGCAAAGGATCGAAAGGTATGACAACAGAAGGACCAACCTTCGCTATTTCAATGTCGGGGACTTGGTACTAAGGAAGGTTACACCAAACACATGGAACCCGAATGAAGGGAAGCTTGGACCAAACTGGGAAGGACATTACTGTATCATTAAAATCACCGGAAAGGAATCCTACAAGCTCGGGACAATGGATGGTAAAAACTACAAAACAACTGGAATATAAGTCACTTGAAACGGTGTTACTGCTAAGGTACGATCCTGTTCTTTATTTTTATTTGCATCACGAACTAACATTTGCAGGTATCAAACGAGGTGCCCTGAATCGGGGGATATGAGATATTAAGTCTGAAAGCACGCGTAGCACTCTTTTTTCCTTGAACCGGTTTTGTCCCAAAATGGGTTTTACGGCAAGGTTTTTAATGAGGCAACTAGTAAATCGTGCTAACTTAGATTCGAAGGCCGATAGCAAATTGGTGACGATAGTATTCGAAGCCTATCTTCAGTCGACCACGAATACTGGGGCTACTTTAGCTTGGGAAGATATTTCTAGGATTGAAGGGTCAAAGATCAATAAGATTCAATGTAAGGGTCAAACGGTCAAATGAATCGTGCCCAAATAGATTGGTCGAACCCTAACACAAATTGTACACATGCATGAACAATAATAAAGAAAAGTCTCTTGTATACAAACATCCTGCTTCCGATCAAACGAGCCCAAGGGAAACTTTAATTTAGTTCGAATAACATTCTCTCACTCGGGGACTTGTCCGAAAAACAAACTTATTCGAGGGGGGATGAGACCTATTAAGGCAAACCCCGAACTTTAAAAGCTAAGGCCATTTCAAGTTAACAGAACTCGAGGGGGGATGAGACCTATTAAGGCAAACCCCGAACTTTAAAGTCTAAGGCCATATCGAGTTAACAAAACCCGAGAGAGGATGAGACCTGTTAAGAAAAACCCCGAACTTTAAAGGCAAAGGCCATTTCGAGTTAACAAAACTCGAGGGGGGATGAGACCTATTAAGGCAAACCCCGAACTTTAAAGGCTAAGGCCATTTCGAGTAAATAGAACTCGAGGGGGAATGAGACCTATTAAGGAAAACCCCGAAATTTGAGGGATAAAAGTTGCAAAAAGAAAAGCTTTACATATATATACATCAAAAATCCCTTCCACAAAATCGAGCAACCTCGATACACAATATTAAGCATGGGAAAGATAAAACTCGATCAGGAGCGACTTGTCTCAACTGGATCCTGCCTCGATATCAAAATTTCCGAGGTCCTCTCATTCTTCAGATCTGAGTGAATCCTCGGAATCATCCTCCTCCAGGAAGGCTAATTTTCTGGCCTCGGCCTTGGCTCTCCTAGCATCTTCGATCTCCACCGATAAATCAAAGCCTCGAGCATGAATCTCTTCAAGGACAAGTCTGCGACATTGCCACCTCATATGGTCAACCATATTCCTTGATTGATCTTGAGCAGCTTCAGCATCGGCCTTATATTGAGCCACCAGTTCATCAGCTTCGGTTTTGACCACAGCAACTTCCGACTTGGCCGTTTTTAGCTCTTTAGCCATATTATCTCAATCTGAGATAACCGTGCTGATCCAATATTGGAGCTCGTCAGTGTTCCTGGTTTGAGCCTCGACTTTCTCCTTTGCCTCTCTAAGCTGAGCCTCTGCTGAAGCTAACTGTGCCTGAAATGTCTCTTTTTCCGAGGCCAGCTGATCCATCTTGCTCCTCCACTCATCGGCCTCAGATCTAGCCACGCTTATATCAGCTCGAAATTGACTAATCTGATCAAACTTTTTCTCTACCTGCTCGATCAAGCCAGCATTATCCTTTCGGGTAAGCTCCAGTTCGGCACGAAGGTTCATCATCTCCCCTTCGAGCCGTTCGTAGCGTCTCAACTTTTCCCGAAATCAGAGAAAGTCTTCATGGTGAAGTACTGAGGCCTGCAAGCATAAAGGAGGATGTTATAATTAATTGAAATTTTAAAGTACAAAACAAAGGACATCGAATAGAGCTTATCGGAAACTACCGATTCAGCGCCTGTCGAGCTTCATTGAACAAGCAAGGCGCATCCACCTCGTTCATTTTTGCCAGATCCTCCTTGATCACTAAGTACAGAAGATAACTGGCCACTCCGACAAGAGCAGAAAGAACCCTGGCATCCTCGGGAATGGTAAAAGATATGGATCGTTTTCGATCAAGATAAGCGCTAAGTGCGGGAAATCGGTCGACCAATTTTGGACTGAAGGAAATCCCGCTTGTATCGGTGGATGAGATTTTCCTTGGTACCTCTAAATTACCGAGCCCAAGAACGTCTTCCTCGGACGCCGAATCCACACCATCGAGAAAACCGCGGAAAGGGTCTTTCGATCTATGATCTCCGCCAGGGGAATGTTCTTTTGCCATTTGGACCTCGTTGAACGTTTATTCCGAGAAAGAGCGCGAATCAACCATCTCAATCGGACCCAAGACTCCCAGCGGTGCTCTCCTCGTATCTGGGGAAGCCCCAGTTCTTGTCTCCACCTCGGGTCCCCCGACTTGGCGAAGGTCCGCTTCATTATCCCCTGGTTCAGAGACCCCTCGCCCTTCAGATTGTGGCGGCTCACTATACACAAGGTCGAAGTCCTCTTTTTCCTCCTCGAACTCATCCCTCAATCGACGTAGCGAGTCCGAAGATAACACTCGATCACTAGCACTGCCTTTGGGCTTGCGAGCCAATATTTTCCTTGGTCTCTTCTTTCCGAGGTCTGAGGAACTCGGGGCCTCTTTTCTTTTCTTCTCTTTATCCTACTTCGAAATAGGGGGCTCGCTGGGAACATCATCGCCTGTGGGAGCAGGTCTCATCTCAACATCCTTTGATAAACCTGCAAAAAAAAAGAAGGTAAAACAAGTTAGAAATCGATAGCATAAAGAATTAAGCTCGAGTGTAACTTATCTCACCATGAAGTCGGGCCTCTCACCGGCCTTTCGAAAGCTCACGCCATGCGCGCTCGGAATATGGTCTTTGAGATACGATCCCCTCAACCCATTCTTTGAGATGAGGAATTACATCCGGCATCCGGGATATAGCTGCGCCATATAAATTGATAAGAGGAAGGGCGAAAGGGAGAATAGTAAACAAATTGATAAGCAGTATATATATACACTTACGCTTCATATTCCTTGACTTTATCGAGAACTCTGTCGGTGATTGAATAGATGTATCTCGTGACCGGTTCGCATCGGCCCGGTATCGGGGAAGCTTTATCGACCTTAAAATCGGCTCTGGTTGAACACCCGATTGGTACAAACGCATTTAGAGGGGGCTCCGCTGTAGACTCC